>RJWH01010814.1:0-14949 GCA_004363575.1 Solenodon paradoxus | reverse complement strand
GATGACGTTGGGTCCACAGAAGGAGAGACGAGCCATGAGAATGGTGTGGGTGAGCGAGTGGAGGTGGGACACCACCCAGGATGCTGTCACCAGCAGGAGACAGCGCCTGGGGCTCATGGTGGTGGTGTAATGCAGTGGGTTACAGATGGCTACGTAGCGGTCAATGGCCATGGCAGCCAGGAGGAAGCTGTCGGTGATCCCAAAGGCCACAAAGAAATACATCTGGGTGAGACAGTGGGAAAAGAGAATGGCCTTTCTCTGAGTCAGAATGTTCACTAACATGCGTGGCACAAGCACAGTGGTGAAGCAAATGTCCACGAAAGACAGGTTGGAGAGGAAGAAGTACATGGGGGTGTGGAGGCGGGCATCCCCCCGGATGGCTGCGATGATGACTGAATTGCCAGCTACATTGACCAGGTACATGGCCAAGAAGCTGGCAAAGAGCCACACCTGCTGTTTGGGGTCACTGGTCAGTCCCAGAAGGAGGAAATCTGTGATATGACTCTGGTTTCCCATCAGCGTTGCTTTCCTGCAAGGGAAAAGATAGGAAGGATGTTAAGTATGTGCTCAGGTTTTGAGTCTTCACTCAGGTGGAGATAATAACTTATTCCAGCTTGTGTACTCTCTAAGGGGAATCATTTATATAGCACCTCATAAATCTATACTATAACTTCATAGGGTTGGTGCTGGCACCCCTGATTTCAGTTGTCCCTTTGTATCTAATTTTGTGAACTTGAACATTTTTTTTTTTATTAAAAGAAAAGGTGCAGGCTGGAATGAAGGTGAGCAGGCAAGCAGGAAGAAAGAGGAAGAAGAAACATTTTGCTTTATTTCTATATTTTTAGTTGTACATCTTGGTTGTCCACCTCCAACCCACCCTCAGCCCCGGAACATGAACTCAAGTCCTAGGGATGTATGTGGACTGCTCTTGGCTGGAGGCAGCTGACCCAGCCACCACTCCATCAGGGAGCACCATTCATTTCTGGTTCCTTTTCAAAACGACAAAACTTATGATACTCATGTTCTTAGGCTCTCCTGAGGATAAATGAGAAAGATCTTAGGAAAAGTGTTCAGAAACTAGTCATTCTGATCCATTTTTCAGGTGGTATCTAAGTGCTCTGTCTGACCCCAGTTACTGACCCACCTGCTAACTTCCATTTGCTTCTATCTGACCCTTTGGATCGTGGTTTCTTTCTTTCTGCTCCCACTTGTGTGAGGAAAGTGGGATATCCTAAGTTATCCCTATAGAAATCACATAAATATTGTAAGATTATATTCTTGGATCTAATCCCTCTTCAAAAAGAAAGTTGTTTGGGGACATACTTGAGAGTTTAATTATGGGCAAGATGGTCAGACTAGGAGCATTTGGGACCTGGAATTTTGACAGGTCCATTAGGATGAGGAACTAAGTTGAGTGTGCAGAGGGAAGCCTGTTTAAGCAACACTGAGCTTGGTGGTTTAGTAAGGTTGGTGGCATCAAGAAAGATGCAGAGGAATTAAGATATGAGTGCTCTTATTGGCAAGAAGACTTCAGGTGTGGTAGAGTGAGCAAGAGAAACATCAGAGATGTAACATTCTGGCAAAAAAACCTGGAGAGTTATGAATAAAAGAGTGATGAGCTTTAGGAACAGGTCCTATGTCTCTCCTCCCACCATAAAAGCAAAATCCAGGGAGAATAAGCCAAGGATTCAGTATGTTTGGAATGGGAGTACTTGTCATCTAGTTACCAAAGTACAGATTCAGTTATAGTGGAGTCAGATGAGAAATTTGGGGGACACAGAGTTAGAACCAGCCAGTAGCTAACTGGGTTGATAGTGACAGAGACCATTGCATTACAGAACATACACATCTGTGTCTTTCCTGCCTAGGATTGACTTCAGAGAGAAAAACTAGAGCAGAAAAGAAAGAAAAGTAGTGGTCAAATAACCCAAGATAAGGGAGGGTAGAGTTAGGGATGCAGATTTTAAACTAGAGGACCATATACTCCATCTGGCTTCATCATCGCTCTTGTACTTTTAATAATGAGTCAAGAGCAATCTTAAATACTAATGGTATGATTTTAATGCTTAGAGATCCTCAGTGAAACTCACTGCTCTGTGTAGGAGAACTCAGACTTTTAGGTTCTCTTTGAACACTGATAAATACAGGTGTAAAATAGTATTGCTTCCTGAAGCATTCCCTTTCTCACAAAGATACTTGGTATTTGGTCCAAATTGAAACTTTTCACTAGGAAGGGGGCCATTGAGGCCTGGACAATGTCTGGAGAGGGCCACAGTGAAGGGCCCACATCTGACTTGACCCCCATTGTTTTCAGTGAATTGCATAAAACCTGGTTCGTAGTCACTGCACTTGAAATACTGACTAACAGACTGAACAGGTACACCACCCAATGACCCATGTAATCCCATTTATATTACTAACTGGAGGATTCGCTTCCTAGGATCCGAGGAGTCAATGGGGAAAAAATTATGACTTGGGAATTCATTCTGATTCAGACACTGTTAGCTATATCTTCCAGGAACTGTTTCTATATTTCTACTTTTTTTTTTTTTACTCATCTGCAAAATGGGAAAAATAAAATGTCATTTTTAGACATTTATTGTTAAGTTCAAATGAGGCAACATATCTGAAAAGACATCTACAATATTCTAAGCACATATTACTTATACTGGTAGTAATGTTTATTAGTATCCTGTACCTAATTGTGTGAGCGAAAAAAGAGCAGATGCAAGCTAGAAGAAGCCAGGCAGAGGGTAAGGGGCAAGTATGCTTGTGGGGAGGGACTGAAATATCAGGGGAAGAAGTGTGGGTGCTAAATTAAGGGGACAAAAGAACAACAGGGTGCAGGCCCTTTCGTGGGAAGAAGGGGGAAAGGGACACAGTCCTTGAGGATTTTTGTTCTGTAAGATAATTCATATTGGAGTTTGTATTAGTTAGCTGTGGTTGCTGTAACAAATGACCAGATAGTGACTTAAAACAGCACATTCTTATTATGTTACAGTTTGTAGGTCAGCAGTCTGAAAAATCAAGGTATTGTCTAGGCTCTGTTCATTTATGAGGGCATCACAGAAAATCTGACTTTTCCAGGTTCTAGAGATCGCCTGAGTTTGTTGGCTAGTGGCCCCTTACCCCATCCTCAAAGCCAGCATGATGGGCGGCTCTTTCTCAGGATCTCTCCTTTGCTTTCCTCTTCCACATGTAAGGGCCCTGTGACAATACTGGGTCCATTTGGATAATCATGTATAATCTCTTTAAGGTTTTACACCTTAGACTGCCAGAATGATGACAGATATTCTAATGTTCTAAGTTATCAAGTTGTGGTAACTTGTTAGGGCAGCCCTAGCAGATTAATGCATGGGTTCCATGAAAATTCTATGAAATAGAACTTTGGCAAGATGGGTCAAGAAAATAAAATAAAACATGGAAAATAACCAAGAAAGGAGAAATTATTTAAGACATAGAGAGGCAAAATAATAAAAGTCTTATGAACTAAATTAGAAAACTTAGGTGAAATGGAAACATTCTTAGAAAAACTGGTAGTCAAAAATGTTTCCTTTCAAATCACCTCAAGTCCAAATGGTTTTAAGGTGAATTCTACCAGATTTTCAAGCGATTGTATTATTTTATGCAAGAAAACTGAAGATTAGGGTGGACTTCTTAGTTCATTTTACTGGGTTAGTTTCTTGCTGACTCCAAAACCACAAAGCCAGTTAGAAGAGAATAAAATTATACGTTCATTTAGTTTGTATATAGATGCAAACCCCTAAATAAGGCAATGGGTCAATGAACCCAACATAGCACTAAAAATAATACATCATAAAGAAGCAGGATTTGTCCCAGTAATGCAAAGATAGTTCAACATCAGAAAAACCCATCATTATACCCTTCTATATGAATAAAATAAAGGAGAAAAAACCGATATGATAATTTTCATTGAAGCAGAACAACCATTTTGTGAAGTTAAAACTTTGCTAGTAAACTAGGAATAAAAATAAATATCCTTAATTTGGTAAAAACTTTTTGTAGCATTTATCACACTAAATGGATACACCTTAGATGTGTTTTTCCCTTTAAGATTAAAAAAAATCATTAAAAATTAAACAAAACAAAGAAAACAGATTTGGCTATCCATTATCAGCACAAATGTTGACTGCAGCACTGGAAATCCTGAATAACACTATAAGAAAAGAAAAAAGAAAAAAGAATGGTAGGAAAAATTGAAAGCATTATTTAAAGAGGAAAGAATCATTTCCTTTAAGAATGGACAGAATCGTTTGGCAAAGTATTAAAGCCAGTAAGTGAATTCAGCAAGGCTGTTGCACACATGAATAATGTCAATACATGATCAATAGCAGCTCTCTAAATTGGAAATAGGCAATTTATAATAATAAATAAGATGCTATTCATTGTTACAGCAAAAACTCTAAAACTCTAGGAATTAATCTATCTAAAACTCTTATGTGGAAGCATTTTAAAGTCTAACAAAGGGCATATAGATGATTAATATAAATGGAGAAGCATCCTATCTTCTTTGATGAAATGAGTAATACTACAAAGATTTTATTTTCCACATTGATCTATTCATTTAATTCAATATCAATCAAAATATCTGTTTGATTTTTTTGAAGTTCTTAATAAATTTGTATATGACAACAAAGATCAGGAAATAGCTGAGTCAAACTTGAAAATGAAATGTAAAAAGGGGGCTCTTCTCTTATTAGAGACTAGAAATTCATGATAACAAAGCAGTTGTTTTTGTGCAAGAATAAGAAAAAGATCAGTGGACAAGAAGGGATGATTGAGAGAAATCTACATTTAAATAAGAACTTAATATAGGAAACAAGTGGTGCTAAAAACCAGTGTGGAAAAGGATGGACTGCTTGGAAGCAGAGATACTGGCCCTTCAGATGAATTATGTTCTTGATTTGTCATGACACACGAATCTATAATATTAATATAAAATATAAGAATATCTATAAGCTATAACTTCTTACACAGTTATCCAGTGCCAAAAAAGAGCAAAATAAATTGATTGCATCAAATTATGAAGAAAGCTAACAGACATCAAAGACTGGGAGGATATATTGGCAATGTTTTAACAGAGGAAGTACTCATATATAGAATATGCCATGATCACTTTGACAAGACCAAGAGAACTATAAGAATTTCAATGTAAAAATGTGCAGGAAAACCAAAAGGGTAATATACATACAAAGAGGTATTCAAATACAGTGTTTATCAGAGAAATGAATTAATTAACAATGAGATTTCACTTTATATCTACTAGCTTAGTAAACACTGAGAAGGAGAATGAGGGCACATCTTGGCAGGGATGTGTCAATACAGGAACCTTTGGACATTGGTGGTGGGGATGTAAATTGGTGTAACACTCTATAAAGCAAATGGACATGATTTTGTCAAGTAAATGAAGATTCCATGACCCAGCAGTCCTGCTCCTAGAATGATCTTCCAGAGACATTCCCGTATAAGCAAACACAAGCTTTATGGGTGAGTATTGTCTGCATGTCATTTGTGGAGATGATGTGTTGGAGGCAATCTGAGTTGAACATCATATATTTTAAGACTGAGGAGCAGTCTTTCGTATGCATGTTAATTTTATTCATAACAATTATGTAATCAATTCATTTTTCCTTAAAGAAAATATTGGACATCTTGCTTAAGTATTTTGCCTGATTCCAGACTAGTAAATGTGACAGAAGCAATGCATTAGTTTAGAAACAACTGACTAGAATAATGCACAGCCACACTGATGGATGTAAAGTCAGAAAATGAACAAGATGATTTATATAAATTAAAATGCACCAAAATTGTAATCATTTCATGATGTGTATGTGAAATATTATACTGATACCTAAGGCAACTTAAAAATGTAACAAAATAATAACATATCCAGATATAAGCTAAATATTAAGCATATTGGAATGGAGGAAGGCAATAGGACTTGGGGCTAGGTATAAAAGCTTCTAAGTGGGTGTGCCCAGGTGGCTCAGGTGTTAGGCCTGTGCCTGGGTGCAGTCCACAAGCAACCCAAGGACCCACCAGGCTCACAACCCAAGGTTGGGGGTACAACTAAATAAACAGAATGGATTTTCCTCCTCTCTCTCCCTTCCTACCTGTTGTTTGCTTGCTTTCCTTCCTGCCTGCCTGGCTCCCTCTTTAAAAAAAATAGAAGTTCAAGAGTGAGTGAGGTAGGAAGCAAACAAAAGACAAAAGAGGGCAGTCATTAATTTTGTCTGGAGGCACCTGTCAGCTTACTGAATAGATGCCATAAGCAAAACTCTCCCTTTCTAGTGGAAAACGTTTCTGAACAGGAAGTTCTCATTGAAATTAGATGGTGACAGTCCTGTCCAGAGAATATTGTAGAGATGTGATTCCTTTATGAATTTTGTGATAGATCAATGTGTGGCCATGGCAGCGAGTAGGAAGAGAAAAATCGGAATGGTGGTAAAACCCAGAAAGAGCAGCAACATAAAAGCCTTAGACTGTGTAAACCAACGGCTGTGTTTATTAGAGAAATGAACCGCTTCCATACATCTCCTCGCCACAACATCCATTTACAATGATGTAAAAATTGGGTTGTGTACATTTTTCAATTGAACTTAAAAAAAATACGTTTTTGTATTGATAAGGAGATGGGAAATCTCCAGGTGGATTGTAAATCTCCAAATGGAATCCGGCCCTAATGGTCGGAGACTTTTCTGCGCTCCTGCTTTTTTTATTTTCCTCCCTCCTGCTATAAGTCTGTAAATAGACGAGCGATCCTATAAATTTGTAACTGAATATACAATCGGGGCTCAGACTTCGGAGAGTAGTCCCTGGGCCCGCATAATAAAACTTTGTGACTCCTTTTTCTCCGAGTGTCACTTGGTCTCTCTGAAAGGAAACCGTAGCAGCCGTAGTTAAAATGCTTTCTCAGATGTTCTGAATGCAAACATGGAATCTTAGCACTTATCCTAATGTTTTCCAGCATGAACTGCTCTGACTCGAGAGCGATTCGTTCAAAGACTGATGAGCTACAGTAGAAGAATCATATTAAATGTAAAAGAAAAGAAAACGAGTTGAGCGAGGGTTGGCAATATGCTGAGGGGTGAGGTCTTTGGTTTATTTAACCATTTGCACCTGAAGTTTATGAATAAGAATCTCAAATCTTAACAGAACTCAGGGAATTTCTCTTCCTTTCTCTGACCCAACAGGACAGATACAGGTCAGTCAGCTGAACTATTGAAAGTAATAGTCCATTGTCTCCTGAATTGTGCCCCTGATCCTCTGATTAAAACCGGATATGTTTAGATATTTTCCATTGAAATTCAGGAGCTAAGGGGTCTGTCAGTATCCCCATCCTTTGTAAGCTGACTTTACTCTTGCTAGTGATGTTAGTTATGCATTTCTCTCACAGGTCGACTGATTTGTAATTCCCTCAACAAAATTTCACTGAATGCCAGGAGACCACCCAGGCACTGGGCACACTGTAGAATCAGATACCATGATAGAGGTCCTGATGTTTGAAAACAGTGACCCGGTACCCAGGCTTCTTCATGGGTGAAATTTCCCAGTTCTTCTAGTCTTTACCCAACAGGACTTGGTATTAGGTCATCCCACCATCTACCACCAACATTTTCTTCTGCAGGCTGGCATGGCTAAAATTTCCTGTGTGATGATCAAGTATTTCCTTTTAGGTGTAAATTCCTGGGGGACATGTGTAAAACCCTCAGTTGCCGGAAATGGAGCAGATCATAGAATTTATCCATTTCACAGGCTTCCAAACTGTATTTCCCTGGAGGTTCACCCTGCACCCCCACCCCCAGAGGGGAAGGGAAGCTGAGAGGAAAGCTGACTGGGAGGTACTTCCTCTTTAGTCAACAATTCTGCTATCAATGTGTTTTACATATTGAATTACTGCATGTTATGAAGATGTAGCTGAAAGCAACACACTCACATCATACAGAGAAAACTTGAGGCTTAGTGGGCATGATTTACCCCCGAGCACAAACTAAGTTAAGTGGAAGAGATTTGATAACCCAGGTCTTAGAGGGATTTTTCTCTCCCTTCTCAGCATCCACTGGTGGCCCATGATCCTCAGCATGAGACCATAGCATCTGGAGCTTTCCTCTACCTGCCTGACTTTAGGCCACCAGGAGCCAAGCTGGGCTAGCAGAAGCGGGGTCTTCCCGGTCCACATCAGGGCAGCTGTGTCTGTCCTTTCCCAAGGTAGAACTTACCCCCCAGTAACAGATCCTTCCTATGTTACGTAAATGAGGAAGGAGAAACAGGAATGCAGACTGGTCTTAGAAGTTTAGGCACAGAACCTGGTTTATAGTCTCAACTCCACTAAGCCTCAGATTTTGCAAAGAAAGTATGCCATACGAAATGATTTCTCAGTTTCTGATTATTCCAGGATTTGTAACGTGTGGGTAGAGTGATGAAATTGCAGGTAGCAGCTACTTACTCAGAAAAGGAATGGTGACCTCTGGTGTGATCATTTGCGAATCCAGGCATCTTCTCCTCAGCCTCATTGGTTTTGGTAATTAGGGAAGAAGTAGAGTCTTGAAAAGAGACAGCTCTCTTGCATTAAACAAAGGAAGGAAAGCACCAAGGCTTGTGTGGAAGCAAACAGGGGTTATTATACCCTGAGAGGGGGGTGTGCGCGCGCGCGTGTGTGTGTGTGTGATTATCATCTCAGACACTTCTCTCTGCCTTTAGAAAAATAACCTCTCAATGTAACCCCAGTCATCCAGAATGCAGGCTTCCTCCCATCCCCAGCTACCTCTTTTGCCGGGACAAACCTACACAAGTGATGAGGAAAGGGAGGGACCTAGAAGGAGAAGACAGCCTTCACATAATGCCACCCAGAGGAGACAGGTAGTCTTTCCATTCACCCCGCCTGGGGAGCTCATTAAAGAAAGCTTGGGAGAAGAGTAGAGATGAGGAAACTCTGGATTCCAGGGTGACAGATTTCTTAGAATATCAGATAATTAATGAGCTGATATCACTGTGATTTCAAAGGAGACTGAGATAGGTAACCAAAGAAAGCTTGGGTCTGGGGCCCATCCCTGGGGTATTAGGGAATGATGTGTGGTACCACGAATAAGATTCTGAGTTCTAGCTAGTCAGTGAGTAGCTATGATTTGTAGCAAATTCTTATTCTCTCTGAATTTTAGTTTTCTCATCATGGGATTTTTTTGTACCTTTATGCCAGAGAGGCTTTCCTGGAGAATTAAACATGCTTCTATGAAAATTTTTCATGATTGCTCAACTGTCAATTTGATTCATTTTGTACTTGCTTTGATTCGCATGGTTCTTGATGTGGGTACAGCTTAACCTGATCTCTACAGGGCGGTATGCATGTGTATGAATAGTGGACTAACTGGCAAAACCTGAAAGAGACCCCAAGAGGGGATCTCAGTTTAGCAGCCCTGCATTCCTGGATGCTCACACAGTTTCTCTCCAGGTTATGCCCCGAAGAAGCCTCCTAACTCTCCATCTGGCCTGAGTGAGAGGCAGGCAGCTTAGGTCCTGCACACGCACATGTGTGCATTCTCTTGATGTAACCTAAACTAGTTATTTCTGCTTTTAATAAACTCACTGTATGTTCCTGACCGACTCTCTCTCCATGAATTCTTTCTGGACAAACCCAGCATCTCATCAGCGTGTCTCAGCTCTCTCCCCACCTCATCAGTACTGACATTTTATGTCACACTGAGATGCCCTTTCAACCTGGGATGCTTTTATTTGTGCTTTTGCATTGCCTCCCCTGATAAATTACAATCTCTCTGAGGCCGGGATGCATCAGAGTGGGATGAGGCAGACCCCATAGGTTGGTTTAGTCAGTATTCAGTTCAATTCACCTTTACCTTGCCTGTCTTTAGAAGACAGGTGAAAAATGGTATACATTTCATTTTTAGTCATTTCATCTGGGAGAGGCCATGTGTGAGTCTCAGTCCAGGAGAAGATGTAAGTCTTGCGATCTCTTTCCTGTCTTCCTCATTTTACTATCTTTAACTATTTTGATTGAAGATAAATAGTCATAATATGAAATAAAGAGTCAAGAGATAGAGACATGTTACTGACCTAATAGTGGCAACCATCACCTCTGATTTCTTGGAGGTGAGATATAAATCCCCCAGCCCCCCAAATGAGTAAGCCATTTTAATAAGGTTTTTTTTTTTTTTTTTTTTTTTCACTTTTTAAAGCCAAATGTCAGTCCAAATTACATAGAGAACTTTGTGGAATACTTGAAAAACGAGCAGAGAGATGGACCTAAGCATAGAATATACACGTTTGAGTAGAATCCATGACTGGAGGTGGACCTACTTGGGTGTGACCATAGGAAGCCATCAGGGTGATGCAGGGGCTCTGGGGATCCTGTGGCAAATGACTCAAGAAAGCATCCTTGAACATTAGAGGGCAATTTTATAAGTTTATTAGAAAAAAATGGAGGAAAAAGAAAGCAAAAGCAGGGGAGAGTCTCCTGAGCTGCAGGATTGCCATGAGATTCCTACATTTATATCCCTCCTTTAGCCTGAGGAAGGGCTATGGATAAGAAAGGATTACTTTTAAACATCAAAGTTCAAGCCATCCCTGCAGGGGGTGCCGGGTGAGGGGAACAAGGAGATTTTTCTCAGTTTAGTTCTAAAAGCCTCTGGCCAAAAAGAATTTATAGCTCCATCCTGTCAGCAGCTCCTCATCCTCCATGTCTGGTCCCATGTTGATCTGGGAAGTTAAATGCTGAAACTTACCCCCAAGGAGGGAGGGTACATAGAGTTTTTGGAGATGACAGGTAATGGTGACAATTCAGGCAAGAGGTATTCTTAGGAGGCTAGTAACAAGGAGACCGTGACCAGGAATCTATCATGGCTCTTTTTTATTTTCTTTTAGTGAGTCTTGGTATATTTACCTTGTGTTCTAATCTGGAGTAGTAAAATAGTCATGCAGGATGGGATCCTAAACATCACTGGTCCTTCCGGTGATACAACATTTGGCCTTTTCCCCGAGTCATCACTGCTGGGCCGGTAGAAAGATCACTTCTCTGGAGACTGCCCCATCCATTTTCAGACAGCCTCGAGACGTGTTCAGTGTCTGGGATTGTTTCATTTCTCCTCTGTGTACACTGGGATGGCAGGGTCTGAGTTCCTCACCCATGGCTAACATCCTCTTTCTCCTAGCTTTGCAGGACTAGTTGCTTTTGTCTTCCTTTGGTCTCTCAACTGGTTTACAACTCATTTGCTGAATAGGATGGCAGGTATATACAGGGTCTAACCAACAGTTAGTCATGTGTTGACTAAAATTTTTTACTTTCATTCTTTCTCAGATATTTCAGTTTACCTTGACTCAGAAGAATGATTGCATAATTCTTTTTTTTAAGCATAATTCTTCTTAGTTAAGATATGGACAAATTAAGATTGTCTATGTTTAAGGTACATGAATTGATGTTTTGATATATAAATAATTATGAAATGATCATCACAATCAAGCTAATTAACATATTCATCACTTCACATAGTTACCATTTGTGTGTGTGGTGAGAACATGTAAGATCTACCCTCTTAGCAAATTTCAAGTTTGTAACACAGTCTCATTAACTATAGTCCCCTTGTTCTATGTAAAATCTCCAGAATTTGTTCATCTAGCATAACTGAAATTTCATACCCTTTACCATCAAGGCACATTTAATGCTCATCAGACACCTGTTGTTTTCTCACAGCTTCATTGTACTCCTTTCTCACCTTTAATAACATGGTGTGAGCAGTTCTCAGGTTCAATGCTGATTGCTTTATATTCATCTCAGTATTCAGTCTTTACAATAGCCCACTGAGATAGATACTGTTATTATAGTCACGTATTTTTGACTTAACAAAACAAGTTTATTTCTTGCTGACCCAAAGTTCAATGTGAATGTGATTTCAGTGTGCTCCTGCAGGGCCCCAGGATCCCACCTTCTCCTCTAGTTTTCAGAGATTTCTCTATTCAGGCCTTTGAGTGAAGAGAGAGAGGATTATAGGGAGGAGACTTGTATCGACCAGGCAGAAAGTAATGTTCATTTCTTTGACAAGAGCTCAGTTCCATAGCTACTCCTAACTCTATGAAAAATTCGGATGTATGGGTTAGCTGTGTTCCTAGAAGATAAAGGCCAAAGATTTTGAGTGTCATTTGAGTGCAGCCCCAGGAGAGAGCTCAGGTTAGGATATGGATATCTGAGAGAAACGCATAACAGAGCATGAATATGGTAAACTCAGAGGCCCTAGAGCAAGAGCAATCCATGTTTATTTAAAGATTGATGTTCTTGGAGGGTGGTAGGTAAGGGAGAGAACAGTAGGACTAGAAGGCAGAGAAACATGGGGACCTGGTGTTACCGGTCTGCTAGGAAGGACCAGAGCTTTAACTCAGTGCTGTGAAAAGCCATCAAATTATTGCAGGGTTGGAACAGAGGAGGAATTTGACCTAACCGAGGTTTTTCTTCCAAAATTTTGTTGAAAATTTCAAATTCACATAAAAATGGTAAGAGTTGTGCAAGGAGCAATTCTGTAATTCACAGATTTGTCACTTGTTAACATTCTACCACCTGTGTTTGATCTCTCTCTATATGGTAGAGAGTCATTTAAAAGTTAAGAGGAAGACAGCATGCTACTTCCCCCTTTAATTCCTCTGCAATCATCTCTTCTATCACCCCTTGACCTTAATTTTGTCCAAGAAGATGAACACAAATTCCACACGTCATCTAATATGGGGTTCAAATTTTCCCATGTAGACTCCTATAGAGATGAATACATTCACTGTCTTTTGTCGTTATGTTTCTTTTGTCTATTTTAACATAGGAAAGTATCCCACTTTTTTGCTTGTTTTTCCTGACACTGACTCTTTTTAAAGAGTCTGGATTAGTTGCCTGATAAAATGTCTCACACGTAACATTTGATAATTTTTACATGATTAGATGTAGGTTAGATATGTTTGACCAGAAGGAGATCTCATATACCTCTTGTTATATCACAACCATAAGTCAGGTCCTGCCATTGGTCAGATGAGTTTGATTACTTTGTAAAGATGGTGACCAGCAGATCTTTCATTGTAAAGGAATTTTAAATTCTATCATGTTCTTTCTCAAGGTTTTCTACTATACTTTAAGGAAGGTGATCCACCCCACCCGCCTTATCCTCTTTTTCCCATTATAACATCTTATCGATAAAGCTATTTGGTCTCCCAAGTGGTCGTAACTATATAGCCAATGGATTCCATTGATTAATGTGCCCCATTTCACACTAGCAATGAGGTCATTACTACATTCAGATCTAAGTAGGTTGGATAAACAATTCCAGAATCTCATACTTAAATTTCTGTTTCTTTGGAATCATTTTTGGTACTAAAAATTGCATCTCTCATTTAGGAAAGCAGAGTTACCGAAGGAATGAGAGAAGCAAAGTTCAGAGAACGTTCTCTTAGAAGTAAGAGAAATGGATACTGAAGATTTTTGCCAGAACCACCAGGGCAAATGGTGCTCAAAGGGCAAATGGTGCTCAAAGCTTTTCTGGAAGATGCTGCAACTCTTGAGAAGCTCTGAGAAGTTTCCAATAAACGTCTTAGTCTGCGGTGGTAAAGAAAGAAGTTTTAGGTGTTTCTCTTGAAGCCCTGGACAGAACAAAAGGACTGAATAAGGGAGAATTTGTTCTCCATGCCTGACTGTTTTCAAGTTGGAACATTGGTCTTCTCCTACCTTTGGACTTGGATCAGACAGAAGTGATAGTTTCAGGTCTCTGGAGTCTCCAGCTTGCCAAACTGATCTTGATCAGACTCCATAATCATGTGAACAAACATCTCATTTTATCTCTCTCTCTATATTGATGTTATTTTGCTTTTGTTTCTCTAGAGAACCAGACAAATGTAGAGTCTGAGCAGAGTAAAGATGGCGCCCATGCACAGAGACAGCCAGTGTAGGCAATCAGAATGTGAACAGGGAAGTGGAGTGTCTAAGTTGGGAACAGCTTGCCATGAAGTTGGAGGCCTTGTGGAATGAGAAAGAGGGCTTCCATGCAAGGTGGAAACCCAGGGTGGGGAGTCAAAACTCCAACAGTGTGGAACAGATATCACTGTGAAGAGACAACTCAATATGGACAATCAAAGAGAAAACATGAAAAGTGTCCAGGCTTGAGGGTAACACAGCAATAGGTGTTGGGACCCACACAAAGTCAGAAGGACACCTATGTGAGTTGCCTCCTAGGAAATGAGTCAGATCCAAAAGTGGGTGAGGAATAGCTTGGATTGTACTGTTAGAGTCCATTTAAGGCAAAGAGGGCTTCCATGTTGGGAAATCTGGCTTCTTTTTGAGTGATGTCTCATTCTAGGACTGGAACACAGAAAATACAAAATGAATCTGGAGCATCTTGTGCTCAAAGAATGCTGTAAATGAACTAAAAGGACACAGAACGTAAATTATAACGCCAATAAAATAAAATCATGTCTATACCAATGTAGGTGAATGAAGACATGGAAAGAAGTTTGATGAGGAATAGGATGTTTATATAATTTAAAAATACATCTCCATAAAATAGTTTTCTTATTCTATTCTTTTCTCCTAGTCAGCTTTTTCAAGGCCTGCTTTATATCCTTGTTCCTAAGGCTGTAAATAAAAGGGTTCAGCATGGGGATTACTACTGTATAGATGACAGTGACCACACGGTCCTTTGTCACTGAGTAGGTGGATGAGGGGCGAATATAAACTGAAATGGCAGTCCCATAGTATAGTGCCACCACTGTGAGGTGGGATCCACAGGTGGAGAAGACTTTATACCTGCCTCCCCGTGAAGGGACCCTCAGAACGGCACGGGTGATGTAGACATAGGAGATAATGATGAAGATGAAGGGACTCATGATCACAAAGGAGCCCTCTGTGAAGGCCAATAGCTCATTGACAGAGGTGTCAGAGCAGGAGAGCGTTAG
>RJWH01010813.1:0-14953 GCA_004363575.1 Solenodon paradoxus | reverse complement strand
TTTATGATAGGCGCCTTTTTGTTGGTGGTCGTGTCAAGGAATTTACAGAATGCCTACCACGTGAGAGACTTGCACAGGGCTCAGAAAGTTAAGGGAAACCGGCCTACATGGTGATGGAAGGGCCATGAGAAAAAACACATGAAGACCGCAGTTCTCAATCACTGCTTTAGAATGGCAGATGGACTTGTCCAGTGTCACGATGACAAAACCAATGACAGTGTTTGTGTTCCTTGGTTTTCAATTCAAAGCTTTCCCATCCCACCCATTTTGCTATGGGAGTCAAAGCATATATTCCTTTGCTTACCTGAACAAACTCTAAGAACTCTAGCAGTGGAACTAATGTAAAGACATTTCAGTGCTCAGATGCCCTTCTGATTCTCTCACTGAGTGAGATCAAAGCAGTAACCCCATAAATTTCTTTGATGTGCTGGTTAGACCATCATTATAGCAAGTTAGGCAGAAGACAAAGGGCATTTAATGACCACAAGAAACCGTTTTACAACCTTCCCTACTCTATAAATCTGACACAGTGATTTACAAAGGGCTCATATGAATCGACCTCCAACAAGTAGAAATAATCTCAAAAGAATCTGGAGACTGGTAAGATCTTGGTACCCTTATTTAGTACAAGACATCTAAGTGGCAGAATGCCATTGGACCTTATTGCCAGGTTGTTCAAGAAATCTTACATGGTTCAAAAAAATTAAAAATATTTTGAGCTACCCCATACAATACGCCTACATGATTAATGACCAAAATTGCTGGTTCCACTTGATGAAAATAATTAATTATTTTCTATTTTCTACATTCAGCTGAAAAGTGCCTCCACCAATCAAGTCCATATTACCCTCTTCTGTGCTTCTGGAGTATTTGGAATATATCTCTATTCACATAGTGATATAACAGTTTACCTTCCTTTGTTCCATTCTGCTAGAGTTGGAGGAAAGGGAACAGGATTGATTTCTTTTTCATCATTTTGATTATTCCAGTGAACGGTACAATGTAGGGTATCTATTGGGCTTATGGGTAAATAGATGGATGGTGGATGGTTGCATGGTTGTGATATCGATAACATGTCACTACCGCCACTGCCATCTAATGTTTCATCCAACAGTTTTCCTTCTCAATTAGCATACACCTTCTATAGTAAGGTTTCCTTTGCTACTGTCTACCGAAAAGAGTATTATATTTTTATAGAAAAAACATGTGCACCTATAACCCTCTGAATAAAACAGCACAAATATATTTAAAACTGTATGTGTACACTTCTCTCTATACCCACCAAGTTTACATTATTCTAAATTTGTTGTTTGTTATTCCCACACCCAACTTACACTTTCACGTATCTTGAAACCATAAATAGTGCCATTTTACAAGATCTTAAAATCATAGAAATGGTATACTGTACTTTTCTTTATGCAATGTACTTTTCATCACTTAACATGAGATTTATTCATGACAATATATGTAGCTCTAGCTCATTCATCTTTCCTTCTGTGTAGTTTTCCACTGCAGGACAGTAATGAATCACTTAAGGACGATTCAATCAATGGCAGATCACATACATGATGGTGGTCCCAAAGGGTTTCACCATATAGCCTAAATGTGTGGTAGGCTGTCCCATTACCATATAGGCTTGGGCAATTATACTCTATGACATTGTCGCAACAATGAAATTGCCTAACTACACTAGACCAGAACATATCCCTGTCATTAAGCAATACATAACTATAAATAGGCCACACTCTAACTATCCACTCGCCTTTTTCTGCAGAACTGGAATATGTTTGAATTTAAGGAATTACACAGTAGTGAAATACAAGGGAAAGTGACGCCTCTATAATCCAGCACAACAAAAGAAATGGCCTCCTGGTTCATTTTCCAACAACATAAATGAGTATCGTATCATTTAAGATAAGATATGATAAGCACAAAACTACAGCTCATGGAGGACTGGGATCCCTCATTTGATCTAGAAGCCATGAGATAACCAGTGACAATATCCCTTGAGCTAGACTATCCACCTCAACTCAACTACTCAGTTCTACCGTTTTAGCATAAAAGCACATGGACTCATGCCCATAAATGACTGGGCATGGTTGTGTTTCAATACAAGTTTAGTAATGGACACTGAAATCTGAATTTTGCATAATTTAGAACAGTCAACAAATATTCATATTTCTTTTTCGGTGTGTAAAAATGTCAAAAACATTCTTAGCCATGGGCTGTCTGAAAATAGATAATGGTCAGATTTGGCCCACAGGCAAAAGTTGCCAAACTCTGGTTTAGAACATTTTTTAATACAAAGTATATGATGTCTGTGTTTTTTATTATTATTCAACTAAATGGCACAATAATCACTAATTTTAAAAGGATACATTTGTTGCCATAGCAATTTTCTCAGCAAAGTGGTCAACAAAAGTCTGCTACTGTGCCTCTGAGGGCAAAGTCTGTACAGGAGACTATTTATTGGTGTAACAGATAGCTAGGTCTGCACTGAATTGGAAAGCAGAACTTTAGAAACTGGACTCAGATAATTGCTACCTGAAATACTCAAGTGACTTGATCAGTTTCTGCCTCTAGCAGAATGGCACAGAAACCCTACTCATTGTTCAAAACCCGCAGAAGTGTCCAACATTGATGCTTCTGTCATCTGAACTCACTTTACCCTTTGCACATGCGCTCTGGTAGCACTTGTCAGCACACTGCAAACTTCTGAATTTCTCTACCATTCAGGTGTTCTTCATAACCTTTCTATCTCTCATGTCTAGATCAATGAGGCTGATTCCTTAAAATGACTCAGTTAGATTATTAAATGAATATGTTCCCCATAGAACAAAGTTCAAGCATTTCAAGCAGATAGGAACAATTGGCAGAGTAAGAATGAGCTGGTCACTTCTCATACAAAATACAAAATGATGCATAGAAAATCATACAAAATTATATATGATATATAACTCCTCTGTATACCATGCAAAGTTCTGGCTCTTTTGAAACAAGTGTGATGATAAGAGCATAACAGAATTATCTAAAGATGATTCTGGATTGCTGATTTGTAAAATCATCTAGTCATTGCTAAATTGATTGTAAAAAGAAAGATTTAAGAACTGTGGGTGAGTTTTTCCCAAGCCCAAATAAGATTATGGTAACAAAAAATTTAATTCAACAGCTAAATTTCACAGAATGAAAAGCAGTAGTTCAGTTTTCCTGTCAGTTATATAGTCTTTCTCCTGAAGAACAAACTATATTCAATTATCATAAGATGATATTTTCTCTTCTTAAAAATCTGAGTGAAACTGAGAAAAGCACTTAACTTTTCAGGCCCTGCAATACATTTTCAAAATGCTAGAGAAAAACATGAAATACAAAAACTGTAATTTTGGTAAATAAGAATATGATATGCATATTTCTCGATGACCACCATTTGAATGATGAGAAAGAACTTTTTCACAGAAAAATGTAGGAAAACAGTAACATGCAAGTTAAAATGTAGTCCTTTAAATTAAGTAGATTTTGCTTTATTAAAAGATGTTCAACGGTTATTTTTTTTAATTGTGCTATAGATGAAAGGTTTTTACTCATCTCAAAGGTGCAATAATGCCTAGCCTAGCGTGAAGTTGCTACTGGATGAGATAACACAGGAGGTCTCTTTCAACTGAGTTTTAAACATTATTATTTTTCTACATATATTTCTCTCCTCTTTATAGTAAGCCTCATAATAGATCACCAAAGGTAGTTCTTTCAGAGGTTTTTGACTATTCTTTTTCTTAAACTTGATGTTAAATTTACTTTCCAATTTAAATCTTTATGAATCTCAATGATCTTCTTGTTTGATTTATGGACTTCCATCATTAGCTCACCTAAGTATCTTTCACAGCAAGAAAAGTCATGTATTTTTCTTTTTTTTCTAAAAGCATTTTTTTCTTTGTTTATTTTTTAAGTTTCCCCCTGGTCTGCTGTAAATCTAGGTCCTCAGGCTTTACATGGCCCACATCCCAGCCATCTCAGCTGCCTGAGCCACAAGGGTATGCTTACATTTTTCTTTAAATTTCCAACTCTGACAGAGTGAAGATTTTGACAAATCCTCTGCCAAACAAATGCATAGAAAGCTGGACAGAATGTTCACAAATAACTATATCAGATCTCCAAAAGTTGACCAAAGGCAAATAACAAACAGAGAAGCACTGATTCATTAAAAGCCCCTAGAACTTCAGGCAAGAACTGTCGGAGTCTGCAGCCTTCTAGCCCAGAGCGGCCACACTCCCTGCTGTGCGGTTCAGCAGATGAGAGTGATGGTACAGATGTGGGCTAGACTGAAAACCCACAGTTTCCCTGTCCTACAGGTTTGACTGGATTGGGAGCAGAGGTGAAAGCCAATGTCTAGGACTGCTGTCAGTAAAAGCAGCAAACCCGTGGGACACAAAAGGGGGAAATGCACAGCCCTGTTATCTTAGATTCCAGGGCAAAGGGAAGGAAGGCTGAACTGTAACAAGGAGGCAGGCCTGGAAATGAGATTGCTATCCAAGGGCAAGGAAGGCTCTCCATGCTCCCCTGATGGACTGGGAGAATTGCTGGTATGGGCAAGAAAAACTGAAAGGCCCAGGGGAAAGTAACAGTCGAGGCAGACTTTAAAATGGGCTGAACTCTGAATGTGCTCCCAGCTAACGCACAGATTCAATGGCAGAGCCTGGCAGTCCAATAACTTCCAATGCCTGAGCACAACCTCTCCTGCAGCCTCAGTGTCTGAGGCTGTGCTACGCAGGAGATGCGGTGGCATCTATATACCTAGGGTGAAAAATTAAATTTGGGGGGAAATGAGCAGACAGCAGAACCACACACTGTGCCACTCGTCACAGTACAGCCAGATTCTGCAGATTAATTCTAGGCAAGTCAATAAAAAAAAAATATACACAAACTGAAACAAACCCTGACAGAATAAAAAGCAGAATCCAAGGTTGCTCAACATAGTATCTAAAATGTCTAGTTTTCAACACAGACTTATGAGACATGCAAAATAGGAAGATGCTTTCCATACTCCAGGAAAAGGTTTCCAGCAGAAACAGACTGGCGTGCCCCGGGGGCCAAGCGGTCTAGAACACAGTGGGGGGTGAGGAGATGCCAACCAGGATGAACAATTAAATAAAAAACAAATAAAATATTTCTTCATCTTCTCTCTTCCTGTCTGTCTACTAGCCTTTATTCTTTCCTGCAGCTTTCCTTGAAAAATAATAGAAACTGACTTTGAATACACAGGTGTTGGAGTTAGCAAAGACTTCAAAGCAGTTATTATAAATGTCTAAAAACTAAAAGAAATCATGTTTTAAGGATGACAGGAAAAAATATAACAAGGATTCAATAAATAATGACTATCGTAGGGAAGCAAATTTTGCCACCCTGCAGTATGCCTCGTTGGCATAAGATTTATTTCATAGGAAGGACTCTGAAAACTGGGTAGACATTTACATGCATAAAGAAAAATCTCCATATGTGGGCATACTCTTTACCTGTGCTGGGAAGACCTAATCTCTGTCATTTAAGTCTGCATATCAATCATTATCTTTATTGATTGTACCTTTCCAGGTAAATTCCCAAAGGTGATCTCCCCGCTTCTTCCCCTAACACCTTTTGTCTTTATCTGAAGCTATTAAAGGAAGTGACTTAAGTCATTTCTGTGAGTTACTCAGTTTGCTGTGTCTGTCCTATGTACACAGATGGTCTATAAGTTATTAAACTTTGTTTTGTTTTTCTCTTGTCAATCTGTCTAATGTCAGTTGGATTATTTGCCAGTCTAGCAGAAGTGAGAGGGGAAGTGTAAATTGTACCCTCTGCCACAATATCAATAAAGAAATAGATACTATATAAAGAACTCAATAGAAATTCCAGAGGAGAAAAGTCTAATAAGCAAAAATAAAAATTCACAGGATGAATGCAACAGCAGATTTAAAGAATTTAAGACACAGCTATAGATACTTTAGAAAGGAAAAAAGTAAAATGAACATGGTTTCCAAAATCCACGAGATACCATCAAGAATATGAACATATACCTAGTGAGATTTCAGAGGAGAAAAGAGGAAGAACAAAGAAATAGAAAAAAATAAGAAAAAAGAATAAAAGAGGATGAAATTATGACAGTACATATCCTACATTTGATGAAAAGCCTTGATCTACACTCAATCCCAGAAACTCACACATCTCTAAGTCGGAGAAGTAAAGAGTTTCACATGTGTGATGAATGCCTTTTTTAAACAAAAATCAGCAAGAGAATTAAAACAGAACACTAAAATGCAGCACAAAAGAAGGCAACAGAGGAGCAAAAGAATCATGAGGCATAAAAACAAAATGGTGAGGCAGGCAGTTTGTTAGAAATCAGCAGGTAGCTTACTAAGGGCAGGCTGTGATAAAAATGATAGACCATTGGAATTTTTCATTCCAAGAAGTACCACAGGCACAGTCAAATAAGGAAGAAGAATACAGAAACCACCTCAGGGCTGCCAAGCTACATGATCCTTCCCCTGATTGGCTAAAAAAAAAAATCCTGAATCACCCAAAGGACGACTTCCTTATAACCAGCCCTTAAAAACCCTGAGCCTCAAAGCCTCACAGGCACCCAATCGGGACTGCCTCTCCCTCTTCTCTTCTCTGTGTGGGGAGCTTTCATTTATTCTCTGAATAATTCTTACTCTGGAGCTTGTCTTGGGTCCATGACTTCATTCCTCGATTTTGCGAGATCATGATCCCGGCTTCATGTTGGGGCACCTCTAGGAGCAGAGATTCCCCCAGATCTGTGATGGTGGGTACCATCATAAAGCAGATTTGGATCGGGAGGTTCTGTCAAGCATCTTACCCATTGAATCGCCAAAGAAGGCTGATCTGGAAAAGACTGCTGCTCCTAGAGAGGTCCTCAGAAGTACCAGGGTGAACCCAACATCCCATTACCCACAGCTGATATGTCAATGATAGACCTAAATCCAACCATATCAATAATTTCATTAAAATAAAGAATTGAAATCTATACTCAAAGGGTAACTATTGTCAGCACGGCTGATGAACAATATAATTTTATTCACTCTCTGTAAGAGAAGAAATAGGTAGAAAGCAATACGACGGAAAAAGATAAACAGATTTTAAGACAAGTGAGATTATTAGATTTTTACCAGAAGGAACATTTTCTAAGGACAAAAGGATCAACATATTTGGAAGATATAAAATTTATAAATGTGTATATATATATATATATATATTTATGCACCTAGTAACAGAAAACTAGAGTATATGAAGATGAAATTGACAGAAATGAAAGTATATATAATTTTACAGTTCAAGTTATATATTTCAATACTTCAACATCAATAATTAATAGAACAGTTAGACATTAGATAAATAAAGATGAAGAAGAAGACTGGGACAACACTATCAACCAACTTGACCTAATTAACAATTACAAAACACGCCACTGAAAAGGAGCAGACAATATATTTTCTTCAAGGATACATAAAACATTCCTCAAAATAGACCATATCCTGGCTGACAAAAGAAGTCTCAAACATAAAAGAAATGAATAATTTAAAGTATGTTCTCCAACCCCAATGGTATTAAGTTAGAAAACAAGAGAAAAAAAGTTAAGAAATCCCCAAATATCTGGAAATTTAAAAATACCTTTTTAAATACTATACAGGTAAATAACAAATCACAAAGGAAATTAGAAAGTGTTTGAATTGAATTAAGACAAAACCACATATATTATAATGTATTAGATGCAGCTAAATGGTAGAGGATAATTTATAACTTAAAGACCTATATTAGAATAGAATGTCTCAAGTTAATCATCTATTTTCACCTCAAGAAATCAGAAGAAAAGGAGAAACTAGATCCAAGGTTAGCAGAAACTAACTCATAAAGATGAGAGGGGGAAATGGAAAACAGAAAATCAATCGACATAATCACTAAAATTGGTCAGTCTGACCCAAAAAAAGAAGAAACAAATTACCAAATTCACGAATGAAAGGTTAGATATCACTACCAATTCTAAGGCAGTTAAGTGGATTTTAAGAATATATTATAGGCATACCCTGGTAGAGAAGCTGCAGGTAAAATCCACATATATCTCAAGGACCTGGGAGAACAACCAAGATAAACAACTAGATAAAAATAAATGAAAGTGCTTCTTCCTCCTCTTTTCTTTCCTACCTGTGCTTGTCTTCACTCCTGCCTGCATCTTTGCTTTAAAATGAAAAAAAAGAAAATATTATGACCCAATTAATGCCAATATACTAAACAAATTAGTTGAAACAGATAAATTCTTAAGAAGACATTTTGATTATAGATCTAAATGTAAGAGCTGAAACTAACTCTTCTAGGAGAAAACAGGAAAATATCTTTTGAAGTTAAATTAGAAATAGACATAAAAAACACATTCTTTAACAAAAACTGGCAAATTGGACTTCATCAAATTTCTATTTTACAAAAGACTGTTAAGAAAATGAACAGACATGCCACAGATCTGGGAGAAAATATTTCCAAAGATATCTATTAAAGGGTTTGTATCTCGAATACAGAAAGAACTATTACAACTCAAATCAATGAGCCAGCAAAAGTAGAGTTGGATGGAAAATTAAGATCACAATGTTATATCACTACACGTCTCCTAGAATTTCTAAAATGAAAAAGACTGAAAGCATCAAGTGCTACTGTGGATTTAGAAAAGTAAGAAATCTCATACATCGTTAGTGGGAATACAAGGTGGTGTAGCTCTTTGGAAAGCAATTTAACATGCACTAAAAACTTAAACATACATCTAATATACATCCCAGAAATTGTACTCTTAGATGACTAGATAAAGGAGATAAAATCATATTCAAAAAGACTGGCATATGTTTATGTTAATGACTAAAAATAGAAATGTAAATACCCCACCAAATGCTTAGTGACTTAAACAAATACCGTAGAACAGCCATGCAGTGAGATACTATTCAGTAATAAAAATGAACTAACTACTGATCCATACAAAAACATGGAAAAATCTCCAAAGCCTTCTGCTAAGTTAAACAAACAAATTCCCAAAGTCACACACTGTATGATTCCATTTCTATCACACACTAGAAAATGCAAGTCAATAAGGCCCAAAGTTAGATCTGGGGTTAAGGGGAGAGGGAGCATATATAGATAAAAGAGCACAAGGGAACTTCTGGGCATGATAGAAATGTTCTATATCTAGATTGGGATGGCAGTTACCTGACTGTCTACATTTACTGAAATGCATCATAAATAAGTAAGTAGATATAAAAGGAGAAAAAAGATTTTGAGAAATACAATCCTCAAGAGGTTTAGAAGTAGGTTTCTCTTTGCTCTCACATTACTGAAAACTCTAGTTATGTATAATCGAGCAGAGAATATTGGGGAACTACCTGAAGTTCCGTGAGTCAGTGCATTGCCTGTCAGGAGAAAGTGAGGGTGTAATTTTTCCATATTGTCCCAGTACCCTGCAAAGGGCCAAAATCTCACAGCTGATCAATAAATATTTGTATAACAAATGGATAAATAGATTCTAACAAAGCGCTCAGTCAAATGCAGATACTCTCCCAGGTGTAGAGGTGGAATGTCAAGCAGTGAACTATGAAAACAAAGGAATCTATAAATTAACCTAAGTCCCCATACTACTTTGGGATCTGGATAGCTGTTTTACAATCTGTGTATATAATCATACTGCCAATCAGTAAACAGGTAAATATCTTTAAAAGGGATCATGTTCATTATAAAAAACAAAGTATTTCAAATTAGTCACTTAAAAATTAAAAGATAAATCAAAATAAAGCAACTCCACCCCAATCTTAAAATTCTATGCAAGTGAAATTGATCCATGTAGGTTAGATAATGACTGAACTGAAATAAGGTTCTGCAATAAATTTGTTTCATTTGAAATAGGCAGAATTTCTTATTTTTATTGCATTTTGAAATAATGAAGAAAACTCAAAGGCTTCTCTGAAAGCTGTTCATTTCTTAGCTCTAGATTGTTTGCAAAATAACATTCAAATCAATTCATATTATTTCTAAAGAAATGTCAAAGAGTTCTCAATTGTTTGCAGAAATTGTAATTTTTTCGTGTTCAACTTTTAATGTTGCTCATTTTTCTAACATCCTTTAGAGTAACTGTGTTTTTCTGATCCCTATGTAATCCATTACGTGCCATGTCTCTTCAGACTTCTCTCTGAGGGAGATTCTCTGCCCTTCTCTGTCTTTCACAACCTTTCCGTTTGAATAGAATAGGGCAAGTTCTGTTGTAAAATGTCCCTTAGTCTGGGTTTGTCTGCTGTTTCCTATGATGAGATTCTGAATAAGCATTTAGGCAAGGAGGCCATAGACAGGAAGAACACAGTATCCTTCTTGGTCTGTTCTCTTTTCAATCTCAGTTCCTCAATCCATATCTCTGCTCAAGCATCTTGCCTACTGGATTGCACCATGTGAATGTCAAGCAGGCATGTCAAATGTAGCGTGTTTATTTTGTATATTGCTTTCATTTCTTCAAACTCCTTTCCTAGTTCACTGTTCTAGAGAATGAAGCCATGAAACCAAAACCTGGTGCTAACTCCAGAATTCCCCTATGCCTTCATCCAACATATCCAATGAAACATCAAATTCCGTGTCTTCCATTCCCATGGATTCCTTGATCCTCTCTTATCATCAGAAGGCTAGTGATGTTCACTTATCCAGGTACTGAGGGTGTTAACTTGGATCATTTAGTTTATATGGCATTTCTCAGATTTCTCTATGATAAAGGATCTTTTACCATTTGTCATTCGTAAGTCATCCATGTAGAAATACTTCGACAATTCATAACTTATTCTGATAACATATACTTTAATATTAAAATACTATGACAATGTAAACAATATCTTTGAAAATAAGCATTTTTAACTATAGCCTCATTAGATATGGTTTTGTAATAAAAACATATATTTACTTACTATGGAGATGTTCAGAGAAATATATTTCAGAGAATATACTCCCATTATTTCAAGAAGGGTTAAGCAGACGTTGATAGAAGGGCTCCACAGAAATTGACTATTTTCTTCTTATATCAGCATGTGATTTATTTATGTGCTGAGCTCATGAGTCCTGTTGGACAACCACTTCTTCTGTTCAAAATTCAAGAGCAGTGCTCTTCATTCTAAACGAAACAAAAAGCCTTTCCAGTGTACTGACAAATGCACCATCTCACCAAATATCAAGGAACCCAAGAGGCCAGACAGGATCAATAAATAAACCTCCAGCCCCTGGTCTAAGCTCCAATGATTTAGTTCCATTTATAAAGTACTAACCTTGAAATACAGTTGGAGATCAAGTTGAACACACTTTATTGGAATACAAACTGGTAACACACTAGAAACCACACTTGCTCAAAGTTAGCATGTCATACAAAGATCCCTGGAGTGGAAGGCAACCTGTGTTTTCATTTTAACTCCGTTACTTAAACCTACAATTTGATAATTCATTTTTCCTTTCTGAAAATCCATTCACTCATCTTTAAATGGGGACACACTACCAACTCTATGGGGTTGTAAAAGCAGGAAAACATACTGTGTACAAAGAGCGTTGAAAGCCATAAAGCCCTTAACAAATGAGAGCCAGAGAGAGAAATACCCTCAAAAGTACAATTATAGTTCTTTCCCACATGAAAAAGGATTCAACTTGCATTTGATGCCAAATAAAATTCTATTTATTAATGAATTTTCAATACATTGAATATCTGAAAACGCAGCATCCTGATTGTACAAATGAAGCAACACTGAATAGAACAGAATGTTCAAGATGCCACGAACTAGGCATAAACCACTCAAGATGCTGACTGCTTTCCTTCTGACTTCATGGAATGAAATACTGCTTTAGGAAGAACAGTTGCCAACAACGTGCCTTTGACAGTGATGCTAGAGTGGCTTATTCACGGGGCTATAAGAAACACTCAAATGCTGGCTGCTTTTGTTAGTTGCATGTACATGACGCACACATCCACACTTGTACGCATACACACACTGCTCTGGCAAAGAAAGAGATCAAAATGTAACTCCTTTCAAGTAATGTCTACCTGTTGTTTTAGGGGTTCATCTAATTCAGTTCTTAAGCATCAGTAAAAGTAGTCACTTCACCGGAAGTTTCCTGCAAAACAGAACAATATAGCAGATAAAAATGTTTGCAGCTCAATCAGCTCCCAGTAGAAGCAGCAGCAGGAGGCAAGAGCTAGCTGGATTGGGGCTCAGAATTAAGGATGAGCTAGGGGAATATAGAAACCTCTTACTGGCCTTGTGAATACAAATAATGTTCAGAAATTAGCATTTGAGGGTAGGAAAATTATCTGACCATCTGAATGCTGACCTTGCTTTATGCATCTCCCCCTGTAACCCAACCACCATGGCTCTACCTTTTGGTCTGAGTTGTGTCTCCCGACTCTGACCAATTATTACACCATCTCTGGCATGATAACTTTTTTAATGTGGTAACTGTGATTATTCAGCGTGGTGAAATGACAGCTGACATTTTTGCTTCTCTCCCATGAGTGCTCTTGAAGTCTCTTAAGTGAACTCTGTGTAGTCTCTGTACCTCGTCAACAGTCTCACTGCGAAACAGGTCTATGACCTCCCAGCTTGCAACACTGCTTCCTTGGTATAAAATCCCTCCTCTGAAGAGGACACTCAGCACCACCTTCCTCCCTGTCTTCCATGCCATTTCCTTTAAACCTCTCTCCTTATCCCATGAAGGTATTTCTTCTTTATCAGTCCACAAACACTACCTCACTAACCCACAAAGACATGCATATCGCATTTTGATGTCCTTCTGTCTCAAGCCCTTGATTTCCTCACCTGAAACTGCCTTCACCTTTGCTTCACTCTCACTTTCTGTCACACATTTCACCTAGAATGTCTGAATCTTTCATTCAGATAGTGCCCTGTGCACCACAACTTCCGCTGTCTTCGTTTCTTTCAATTAGCTCTTCCTCAACCTGCGAGGGTTCCTCTATTTCCCTGGTCATTTTACTATTTTCTCCTTGTCTGTCCCCCCCACCCGTCTTCACTTCCATTTCCATTCAATTTCATTTTATGGACATTTGTTTCCATAGTGCCCTTTATACACTCATGGACAATAAGATATTTTGAGATCTATAGAGAGAGAGAGATCACATCCACATAACTTACTGTAATTTATTGTTACAACTATTTCATTAGTAGCTAATTTCTTACTGTGCCTATTTTATGAATTAAGTTTTGTCATAGGTAGGTATGTACAGGAAAACACATGGTACTGTAAAATAGGATCTGGAACTATCTGCAGCTTCAGACTAGGGGTCTTGGAATGCATCCCCTCAGAATAAGGATGAGAATAAGGGGTAACTACTGCAGATTCTTGTTCCCCACCTGAAACAATATTTCTGTATAATTTACCCCTTGATTGGCTATGCCTACAGATTAATGCTTACCTAACATGCCTAAGCATGCTACTGATGTTCAAAGATATTGAGAGTGATATGCGACTCTATTGCTATTCCATGATACTGTCCCCAAGATTTGTATTGGTTAGACTTCTATATATAGGTAGTTCCCTAAATGCAGAACTTTTCACACCAAGTTTTACTTGTTCACATTAATTGTCACTATTCCCCCCGACAACAAGCTCTGTATGTATGTGAAGAACATGTTAATCTTATTCTCACTAGATTTCCAATAATCTAGTGCTATGTCTGACATTTCAATAATGTACTTAACACGTAAAACTGTATGCGTGTCCACTGCTTAGAAAGAAGTCTCCACAGCAATTTGCCTGGACCCAACCCAGGCAGCTCATGCTCAAAATGATTCAACTATAAAGCAAGGGAGGTTCTTCCTGTCTGATTATTGGAATATCATATATATTATACATCACTATATATATATGTGTGTGTATGTAATACGTACATATATTTTCATACTGTGCATTGTAATTCAATGGAAATATAAGAGGAAAATCATAGGCAAAGAAAAGAAAGATACTATTTTAGCTTTTGTGCTCAAACACTCAAAAATCACAATGGAGCTTCAAGCTTTGCCCCAAATTCCTGGCTACTAAGTAAAAGGGGTAAGATTTATTACATGGATCTTATTGAACAGGCAATGCATGAAAATTCCTCAGCAAAGGTTTTTTTATTGTTGCTTTTTTTTTTTTTTTTTTTTTTTTTTTTTTTTTTTTTTTTTTTTTTTTTTTTTTTTTTTTTTACTGACAATGAAAATAACATTAAATGTCTCATGGGGAGCACAGACAACTTTTTTTTTTAAATCACAACTGCCATGGTCAATGTGCGTGTGTGTTTTGCAGTGGTGCCTTTTAACAAAGGTAAAGGCAAAACATCAAGTTGAGTGTGTGGCTCCATGTAGGGCTACAGTAATACAGGCCATGGTGTGGCATTTGCTGATTTAACTTGGTTCCATAATAGAGTTAAGACTTAGATCAGGGCACGCCCTAGTGGCCTAGCAGTCTAGTACACCCTGGGAGCAGTCCCGCATACATCCCAAGGTCCCAGGTTCAAGACATGGGGCCTGAGGGAACAACAAATGTGAACAACTAAATAAAAAATAAATAAATGCTTCTTCCTCCTCTCTTCCCGCCTGCCTGCCTACTGTTGCTTTCATTCCTGCCTACACCTTTTCTTAAAAAACAACTTAGAACAGGGTTTCATCCCTTGGCACTACTGACTTTTAGGGTCAGCTAATTCCTGGTTGCAGGGCCGTCCTGTGTTCTGTAGGATGTTTAGCAGCATCCCTGGCCTCTACCCACTAGATGCCAGTTGAACCCCTCCCTCCCACAGTTGTGAAAACCAAAAATGTCTTCAGATATTGCTAATTGCTGCCTGGGAAGCAACTGACCCCTGGTTGGGAACCAGTGCCCTGGAGTAACTGAAAACAACCTTGCCTCCTCAGCCTTCACCCCTTTA
>RJWH01010812.1:0-14955 GCA_004363575.1 Solenodon paradoxus | reverse complement strand
CACACACCACAGACACACACACCACACACCACATACACACACACACCACACACACACCACAGACACACACATCACACACACACAACCACACACACATCACACTCACCACACACCCCAACTTTAAATCTGAGCAAGTAACGTAAATTTTAAGAGGAGACTTTGAAGGCAAAATGGTGACATTAGAAACATTCTCTGAGCTGCGGGTGACCCACGGAAGCAGGAAATGACAGGACCAGACTGACATAAACGTTGCATTCAGATCGTCCACGCCAGGGGGCTTTGTGGTGAGAAGCAGCGACGTGGACATGTTAGAAGAGTGGACATCAAGAGTCTCCTGAGACAGCCGGAAAGGACAGAATCAGGTCAGAGGCCCGTGGGCTGCGCGGGAGGAGCCCCGTACCTTTTTGGCGAAGCACAGTGTTCGAAGGCCGTCTCTTGCGTACAAGTCTAGATACTTCTGGGTTCGGGCTTGGATTTTCCTCACTTTCTTTTCCACATCCAAGTCGATTGCTGTCAAACAGTCATGGTTCCCCATGAGGTCCCACACCGATGCTTTGGGACCCCATTCCTGACCTCTTGGACTGGGAGAGGGACTTGGAGCAGGCGCTCTCCCGGCGGCAGCGAGCCGGACGCACGCCGATGCCCAGGGCCCTCAGACAGCCGCCCCGTCTCCAGCACGCAGAGCCCCTCGCAATCACCTCGGGACCTGAACCAGGAGCAGCACTGCCCAGGTCCCCTTCTGTCCCGAATCCGGGAACCAGGAGTCTGTTCTGTGAGCGCCGTGTTCTCAGAGCAGCCTGCTGAGCGCTGGGTGACAGGCGCCAAGCCTCAGACACGTTCTCCGCCACCTCCCTGCCACTTACTTCACACCTGGCATCAAGTTAGCGCCCCCGGCCACTACAGACCTGGCTTCACTGTTCAGTTCTTTGCCACGTGGGGTTTGCTGAGTTTGGCTTTCTTTCCACAACAAGACAGGGTTTTAGAAAAAATAATTTCTTGCATTTCTTTTAACGCGAGTGTAAAAGATATTTCACCAGGCTGCTCCTGTCTGAAGTCCTACGCAGCCCATATTTTTAAGAAAAGTTATCTTTCACTCCAGACTTCCAGCAAGGCTATGTAGCAGATAAAAAGGGGCCTGGGGCCTGCACTGCTGGTTAGGGGCACCACTGAGGCCATCGCCCCTTCCTTTAGCTCAGACGTGTGCACCAGGCTGACTGAAATCTCCACAGACCCTATGGAGTGAGCAGGCCTCGTGCAGCTCACTGATGCAGCCACACAGCAGAATTACATGGATGAATCTCAACAGCAAGGTCAGCACGAGGAAGTCCCACACAGCCATGTTCCCCATACTCGTCCTCTAAGGTTGTTTTAATGCAACAGAGAAACTGATCATATTTCAGGTGCTATTTTCCCCCAGTGCTTAGAGCAGTTCTCGTCCAATGTCTTATGGAGCACTGTCTACATATTTTAGCTTCAAAGGCAGCAGCTCCTGAGATTAAACCCTTTCTTCTTCTACCTGTAAGCCTTTGCATTTACCTTTTTGCCCAGGTTACCAGGAACCTCGGGGTCCAACAGAAAGTTCAGATACTGCAAGTCTACGAAACCTGGGGTGATTTTCTTACTCCTTTTCCGTTTGCTGCTCAAGTCTTAGAGTAACCTTGTGGCTGTGTCTCTCCCGGGAAGTGTTTCTACTTTGGAATTAGGTGTGGAACAAACAAAGAAAGCTCCTCGGGGCGGCCCGCGTGGCTGGGGCCCAGAAAGAGCGAGCTGGAGCTCCCTGGATGCAGGCGTGCTGAATTCACTTGCTTCCAGTCTGGAGAGGGAGCCCTCATTAACTCCTTTTCTGTTCTAAACACTCATCCATCCCCATGATCCTCTTGGCTCTGCTCCACAGCCGATAATGCAGGCGGCACCAGGCGATTCTGCCTGGGCGATTCTGAAGCTTGGCTGGAGTCTACCGCCCTGGGAGAAAGCTCAGCCCCATAACTGTCTCCTCCTTGTTAGCACCGGAGAGCGGCTGCCCATTAATTCACACCACTGCAAACACGGACACTGATATGCAGGGACTTGGGGACATTTTTCCGGCCTGGCGCTTGTTTATGAAGATCTGCTTGGGGGAGGCGGGGGACAAGGGTGCTAAAGAGGACACCTGAGGCTTCCCAGAGAGGAGCCAGCAGGGCCGCATCCTGGCAGCTTGCAAAGAGGTGGAACGGGTTTCAGAGGACCTGGGTCTGGACCTAACGACACGCCGGCTGCGTGGGCTCTTACGCCACGGCCCTATCTGGGCTCAGACGGCATCTCTCCCAAGCGAAGTGTGTTCAAGGGGATGGTGAGGAGGGTCCTGGTGAAGGAAACCACGCGTGGACAGTCCCTGCTTCAAGGAGCGTGGGAAAGCGAGCCACGTAAAGAGGTGTCTCTCTTCCAGACGGGCCACGCTGAGCCCTGTCGTTCTCCAGGCCGAACGCAGCGCCGGAAGGAAGCTGTATGGAGGGAGCACTGTGTGGGGGGCTTGCTGCCCGTGGCGACCTGTGACGGGCGCCCCCACTCCAGGCGACACCACCGCTCCCACCACACATGTGCCGGAGCCCCGGGGAGCTGGGTGGTGCAAGAAACATCATTCTCCCTCGGGTCCCGCTGCTTTTCTCTGAGACTCACCGCAGGCCGGGTCCTCCAGCAGGTCCATGATCTCCGAGTCGGCGCCCTTGGTGTACACGACGATCTCCCGGGTCAGCGGGTGTCTGACCACCACAGACATTCTCTTCCGGACAGAGTCGAAGTCCAGGGTGCAGAGGACGTCGAAGGCGAGGCAGGTCCCCTGGGGTAGGCGCACGGTCACCTGCTCCGGTGTCCGGGACACCAGGGTGAAGCTGTAGGCGTGGGCGGCGTGCACCACGGCCATCTCGTCTGGGCTCTCGGCCTGGTAGCAGAGCTCAGGCCTGGCCGGGCTGAGGCTGCGGCCCCGCGGTGCCTCCTCCAAGGACACGCCTGACCCAGAGCCCTGGACGTCCGCCTGGTCCCACGTGCTGCTCCTGTCGCCATCAGTGGAGCAGCTGCCGCTGCACGCGGACGCGTCATCCCGCTCGTCTTGCGAGTCCGGGGTGGCCTCAGCAGTGCCCAGACTCTCTCCCAGGCCCGTGTCAGAGGGCGCCGTGGACGAGAGCGACTGGCTGAGGCTCGGAAGCTTCGACCGCTGGAAGAGCTGCTGAATCTTCTCCAGGGATGTGCCCAGGCCCTTGGATGGGGGCAGGAGGGTGACCTGTGGTCAAAGGAGAAAGTGACTGATGTGGAAAAGGTATCACGCTTTCTAACAGCAGAAGGTGAAGGCCCTCTGGCAGGAACTGGGCTCTATGGGTCCTCTGATCGTGGACAAGTTGTCTTCGCTGTGGGCCTCAGTTTACCCATCTTTAACGTGCGGGAGCGAGGCCAGAGACTCCTTCCTGCCCTGACATCCAGGGGCTGGCCATGCTCAATCTGCTCTCTCTTTTAACCATCCCATTCCAACCACGGTCAAAGAAAAGAAGAGAAGACAAAAGCTAGACCCTCAGTAAGAGTGCACGTTTGCCAAACCCTGACCAGAGCGTTGTCTGCTTTATCCTCTCCTGCGGCTTCTCATCTGGTCCCTCAGCACCTTGGGGGGATCTGATCATTATCCCAATTTACAGATGAGGAAACGGAGGCACAAAGAGAAATCTAAATTGGCCACGATCACCAGGAAGGAAGGGGAGCTGGGACTCAACTCACCGTCTAGGGCCCCTTGGTGGGCCTGTTTACCCACTGCCAACCTAACGAGTTAGGCTTCCTTCCCGCCCTGAGGTCTAGGTCTGTCCAACTCCAGAGACTCTTAGGGAGGGGTTTGGAGGCTCAGTGGTCTCTTTTTCTTGAATTCAGAGCCACAACCGTAACACCTAGTTATTGTCAACAGTCACTCACAAGGGAGCTGGGGTGAAGGTTTGTAGATAAACTGGCGGACCATATTTCCTTGAGATAAAAACGGGACACTGGGATGGTAAATACAGGACGGGGTTATGTACCAGCGACTACGGGGATACGGGGAGAAAGAGCAATCCGAGAAGGAGCAGAGCAGCCAGGCCAGAAACAAGTAAGCCCTCTTCATGTCCACTGGCAATCACACCGTAATGATGTGTGGTCTTCACACCAATGGCCAGGGCAGGTTCAAGGAATTTTGGCTCCTTTGGTGAAAACCAAATTTGGTGTCGCTATAAGCCCTTCTCTAGATGTCCTGCCTAAAACACAAGGCCCTTTAACCATCCCAGTGCCAGAAATGCCCAGGAACCCCCACAGTTCCAGAGATAACCCCTACAGTACTTACCGTGAACAATCTACACTATTTCCCTTTGGATAAACAGCCCACACAGGGTGCGGGGGTTTCCTCTCCCTGAGCCTCCTGTTTCCTGACGGGGGATGAAAGAGCTGCAACAGCTACGGCCGGCTGCGGTCAGGATGGAAAAGGCTGTTACTGACATGGGGCAAAAGCGCTGCCTTTGGGCCTCCTCAACAAATTGGGTCCAGGGTAACTCAACTGCCTCCTTTTCCCTGTGTTAAAGACAACCCTAGTTTATTAAAAAACAGGTCAAAATTGACATTTACATTAAACCAATGGGACAGTTAGGGAATATGGCCAAAATGGTACCATCCTGTTTCAACGGTATGTGTGGTCAGACTATAGATAACTAAAGGCAAGTCTATCTTTAGTACTGAAGACCAACTCAGAGTGTGGTCTCTCAATAACCATTCAGCTGCATCATCGTCACACGTGGTGTCGACGGTTTTTAAAGCAGCTTTCAAAAGCAGATTTTGAGGTGGGAGCACTGCCCTAAGTTTTTGATGAAGAGTGAACCTCACATCTAAACTTACACTATTTTGTAAATCAAAGTTACCTTAAAAAAACCAAACAAAAAGATCATTTTAAAAATACTAAACAAGAAAAGAAAGAAAAAGCAGAGAGTAACATAACAGGCTGTCACCACGGGGTCAAGCAGTGGCTCTCCCGTTATTAGACATGTGCTCGTGGTCAAGTTACTTAAGCTCTCAGAGCAATGGCTTCTTTACTTGCTAAACCCGACGACATACCTCGTAGGGTCCCTGGGTTGTGAGGACTAAGTGACAATGCGGGGGAAGGGCTTGGCCTGGAGCCTGGCAGCCCGCACGTACTCAGCGAGCATGAGCTCTGAGCATCTAGAGACCGAACACTTGAAAGCTATACTTTCCAGTTGCTAAATTTTCCCACTTTCTTTAAAGTGAGGACGGCGGTGACTCCGGTTGGGGCCCACGTCCCAGTATCCCCATCCAGGCCCTCCTCCTCCTCCCACCCAGGCATCCCCACATCACGGTCTTACCCTCTGCCGGGGCTCAGTGGAGGTGGAGACCATGACGGAGTTGCAGATGGTCAGGGCGAGGAAGAAGTCGGCCACGGCGGCGGGCGTGGAGAGCGCAGTCTGGGCGGGTCTGACGCCTGGCAGGGTCTCCAGCCACAGGGCGGCATCACGCACCTTACTCAGTAGGCTTCTATCTGGCGTCACATCTTTCTCCTGGGCGAGAAAGGCCTGGGTGAGTCTTTCCTAATGGGGGTGGGTGCCTGCTTGTGAAGGGTGCTGGGTCTCCCCTCGGCTGGCCTGGCCAGGGCGGGTGCCCACTGACCTCCCTCAGTCCACATGGCCATCGGTTACCAGGTCCCGGCCCCTCTCCCCGCACAGCGTTTCTGCAAGAGCTTCTCACAAGAAGATGCGGCCTCTCACCTCCGTCTTTCCTCACCCCCACACGTATCACCCGCCCCTCTTCCAGAAGCTCAGTGTCCCTCGAGCACTTGAGCTCCAAACCCTGCAGATCTTCATGGTGAGCACCGTCCATTCAGCCTGGCGTGGACCGTCTTCACCTCCCCCAGTGGCTACCACGTCTCTGGGGACTTGGGCTCAGCGGGAGGCCGGCATGTGCCTCCTGTACGAACACTGTTCTCCTTCCATGCCTCTGAGCACAAAGTCCTCTCCTACTCACTCCTACCCAGATGGCGGGAGCACTGAGGCACCCTTCCCGTCCACGGGGCCCTCCCTGCACCCCCAGCAGGCCCTGGACTTAGAGAGGCCCCAGGAAGCAGGCAGGTGAGTGAGTGAAGAGGGCCAACCTGCAGATCAGGACATCATGGGCAGTGGCTGCAAGAGCTGGCAAGCCCTCCCCCGGCTCACCCGTGCCAGCTGCCCTGCTGTGAAATGTTGCAAGTCTCCACCCCCAGCTGGCCAACTGCTTCGGTGCTTCAAGATAAAACAGAGATGATCTGAGAGCTCCTGGCTTAAAAAAAAAAAATCTGTGGGCTGGCACTGACTCACGGGTTTCCGATTTTCCATGTCTTTCTAGAAGTTGCCACTTGGAATTCACTACGCATCGACCTACATTGTAAATTCAGTTCTCTTACGTCATATTTAATCTCACTAGAGATAAGGCGAGAGCCTCAGAGAGAGAGACTGCATCTTCCAGAGGTCCCTCCCACCCCTACTTTGTTTGGCATGGAAGTTCAAAACACACCAGCTTTCAGTAGTTAGATATGACAAAGGCCACTCTGAGAAGACGTGTCCACTGAAGACCATGGCCATTCAGAGTTCACAGTTTAAAGTTTGGAGAAAGAGAGCCAATGGTTGACAAACGAGCCAGCAGGCTTTACAAGTCAGAACCCAAGTTGGGGCACCCTGGTGGACAGAGGTTGGGTCAGTCACCTCCAAAGGAGCACAGACCACATACCCCAGGGTTTCAGTGTCGGGCCCAGGGTCGGGAGAACGACCAGTGTGACCAACTAAATAAAAATAAATAAAATGCTTCTTCCTCTCTCTCTTCCTGCCTGCCTGTTCACCTTCATTCCTACCTGCAGCTTTCCTTAAAAAACAACAACAAAGAACCCAAGTTGAGATTATAAAAAAAGTCCCATGTGACAAGTCCCCAGACTATGTGTTCTCTGATGGCCAAATGCAGTGACTGCTGAGGTCAGGGGTTCTGCACTCTGGGGCTGCCCCCAGTTAAGTCATGGGGAGGAAACCCAGCTGCAGGAAGCAGGTGCTAGATGCAGGTGCTGGATGCTTGGAGAGCGGAGAGTTGGGAGATTATGTGAACGGCCTGGCGCCTCGTAGAGCACACGCCTCAGAGAGCCCCAGTTTTCATCTGGAGCTTTCCCTAGGAGTCCACCCCACACCCCCATTTGTCCATGCCATCTAGAGATGACACTGTCCAAGATGGTGAACTTAAGATGTTGTCTGCTGAGGCGCTCAGCCTCCTGGTCGCTCGGTGTTTCAGGAACGTGTGTCTGGTCAAGGTCATAGAGGAAGTGAGAGAGGAAGGAGGTCTCCAGTCAGTTCCAGAGATTCCGACTGCAGAATTCATGCCGAGGCCCAGGCCAAAATGCTCACCCTCACTCACTATTGGGGAAACGCCCATGCAAACCACCACAAGAGACCACCTGACAGCTGTGAGCAGGGCCTGCATTGAAAAGACAAGTAACAGGCAGAGGCGGTCAAGGGGGAGGAGAAGAAGAGCCGTGCTGACCGCTAGCAGAAACGCAAACTGGGGTGGTCACTCTGGAAGAAGGCGCAGTGGTTCCTGGAAACACTGAAACTAGCATCGCCATGTGTCCCAGCAATACTTCTAGATGCTCCTCTGAGGAATCCGAAAGCACCTCTGCAGCCCCACGTTATTTTCACCACTGTTTACAACAGTGCAGACACGGCGCCATCGAAGAGCTGGGAGCAGGCCAGGGGATAAAGATGTGAGGGCCACCCTGCAGATCTTACTCGGCTCTCAAAGAGCGACGAAACCATGATGTCTGTGACGATGCGGGTGGAACGCGAGGGACGGTGCTCAGAGAGGCGAGTCAGAAGGAGAGAGGCCAGCGCTGGACACTCACTCACGTGAGCGACACCGGAACCCAGCAGGTAAAAGGACTGAAGGTGGCCCTCGAACACGACGGAGAACCGGGGTGACCAGAGGGGAGGCAGGGGTGGGAGCGCAGGGGGAGTGGGGGAGACGGGAGGGGGCTGGTGTGTGGCCAGATTTTTGATGAAGAGAGAACCTGTCCATCTAAAACTTACATGGCGTTAATCAAAGTTAAATTCAATTAAAAAAAAAAAGGAATGTGCATGTATTACCCTAGACAAAATATGGGAAACTCAGGGGCGAGGACACGACACTATTTTGTAAAAACTCCTTTCCTCTCCATGTCATTAGATCAGCGGGCACGTCCCCATGGCGGACAGCTTTCCCTTAGATGACTAAAACTTCCATGTTGCCCGCATGTCTAGGACATGATTTGAAGAATAAAATCCTTGAGACAAACTCATGAGGCAAAACCGATGAGGGCTTGGACTTATCCTGGTGGAGTGGGGATCGGCGCGGTCCACAGACACAAGGACATGGGTTCGCATCCCAGGGCCAGAGGCAACAACCAAGATGAACAATTAAATAAAAACCAGTTACAAAAACATTCCTTCCTCGCCTCTCTTCCTGTCTGCACCGTTCCTTGGATGAGGACTTTGAGGCTTCTAACTTGGAACACTGACAGTCCCAGTGCTAATGTTCAATGGAGCTGAGCTAAAAATGTGGCTGATTCCTTTGCCAGAAGGGACCTAGCAGGTCAGCACAAGCATGGTGTCTTTGACAGACGGGGAGAGAAGGAGGTTTAAGTGTTACAGACTGACCAGCAGCAGAGGTGTACCTGGAACCCACCTACCCCACCTCAGCCTGGTGCCCTCCTAACAAAGGCCTCGGATGCTACTGTTGGGTGGAAGTTACTTTCAACATTTAACTTCCAAAATGGACATGGGACCAGAAGGACAAGGAGGAACCGCTGACAGGATGGAACCACAGAAGGGCATGAAATTCCTTTTGGTGGCAGATGTTTTTAGCACTAACCGGAGAAATCTCTCAGAAGGTCTCTTCCCATCTCACCTGGAACCACCTGGAGTGATGGCCTGACATTTGATGCTTAAAAGCACCGTCCTTATCAACAGCCTTTCCTCAGGCTAAACGAGGGCATACATGTAGGAATCTCGTAAAAATGGGGCAGCCTCCCTGCCCAGGAGACTGTCTCCTGGCTTTTGCTTTCTCTCCTCCATTTTCTCCGATAAACATGTCAAATTGCACTCTTAATTCTCAAGAATGCGCTCCTGGTCCATTTGCCCCTAAACACCGGAGCCCCCTCATCACTACCCCCCAACAGCCCCTGGTTCCCAGGCACACCGACCACAGACTGGCACAGACAGCAGGCTCACAAAGCACCTGTCACTGTCCTGACCTGCGCAGGCAGCCAGAAATGGGTCTTCTCTGCGTGTCTGTTTCCTTATTGTCCCCGAGAGATTTCGTAAGAACCTGTCTTTGAAAGCGCCGGCCGGGGCAGAACACACCTCTGGGATCAGAGACAGCTCAGGGCTGATGTGTCCCTTCCACTGACCAGCAGAGCCAAGGGGCCTGGAGGAATTTATCGTGGGGGCTGCAGTGCTTCTGGGTGACCCGAGTCACCAGGCTGGGCAGGGAGCAGTGAACCTGTGTGTCCCATCCGACACCGGGAAGGGAACTTAGCTTTTTCTCGCCCTGGGTCCCTGGGGACACATTCTCAGGCCCACGGGGTGTCCGTGGCATCCAGAAACGGAAGGAGGTAAGCGAACCAGGTGTGCAAGCCTCGAATCCGTGTCTACTGGGCGTTCACTAAATTCTCTGCTCCAACAGCCAGGTAAATAGCAGAGAAGACAAAATTAAATGAGAGAAAGACCTAACAAGACACCTGTTGTTAGCGCACTTGGGAAAAGGAAAAAGGAAACACGAAACTCTCCCCAAAGGCTTTTCCTCTTGGAGGTTTAGGATGATCCCACGAACGCCTGCGGCTGTCGTCTTTGCTACGGGCGTGTTTCTGGGCACGATGACGACACAGCAGCTAACTCTGTCCTCACTTGGGGTCAGAGAGGTTAACCACTCGGGATACAGACGCGTGGATTTTCTTCTTCGTTACGGTTTAGAGACAGCAGGCAGCAACGTGAAAATGCTTCTGATAGGCTAGATCTAAAAGATGTGACGCTAGACTTGATACGCAGTACAGCTGCAAAAGTGTCCAATATGTACAGGGTGTGCGCGCGCGTTTGTGAGTGGGGGGAAATGAAAGACTGGCAAGAAATTCGCCCACGGGATCGTTGTGAAAATCTCTAGTATCAGGATAGCACCGCTTTGCTATGACAGCCGGAGCTCCCCGTGGGCTTTTCTGCGAGGCAAGAAGATTCCAGATGACGTGCTTTGTGGAGAGAGACCATGACGAGGAGCAAAGTGGAACGGGGACAGCAGTCAGAGGCCCGGGTCTGGCCTTGGCCTCTGCAGACCGCTGCATAATCTGGGGGAAGGAACTCACTCTACCCTCTGCCTGACGTGTCGTGAGGGCCGAGCCAGTGACCTCCTGTGAAGGGACCGCGTGCAGAAGCCCCAGGCGGAAGCTGCCCGGTCTAGGCAGGGGCCACGCTCAGGAACTGGACTGGTAACCTGACATGGGTGCTCTTTGCTTCACGCTAACTGAAGACTCTTTATGACGACCGTAACATCTCGTCTCCCATTCTTCCTGACGCGTGTCAGCCTTACAGGACGCTCTACTGTGTTCACAGGAACATGGGTGTGGCAGACAATTGCGCCTTCCTCTTCACTGCGTTTTGGAAAAGCACGCATGAGAAGCCAGCCGCTGGCCCCCAGTTTGGTGCAAGTGGGGGGCAGAGAGAGAAGGGTGTGGGGGAGCTTTGAGGAGCAAACACCCACGTGTCCAATCTCAGCAGGACTGACCCCAGTTACTGGCACCGGGTAAGGTGGCTTAGTGAGCAGATTTCCCCAAGGCCCTCATTTCAGCGCAGAAAGAAGTCTGTTTTCATGAGACCTGCCCGTTTCTGAACACTGACCATTTGAAGTGCACAAGCAAGGTCTGTGCCTGACAAAAGACCCTGATTGCGTACAGACCCCAGGCGACCCTCCTGGGAGCCATCTGGGGCTCACACACTCCTCTCTCTCACGCCCCTGTGCCCACACCCCCTCCTAGACGCCACTTGCAGCCTAAAATGAGAAGGCAGCACTCACCACGGGGCTGCTGAAGGCCACGGGCGGCGGGGCGCTTTCCCGGTGCTCCCCGGACCTGTGCCGGCAGTGAGCCTGCAGGGGCCCCCGGGCGCTCTGGCACCGCCGCAGAGTCCGGTGTCCGCCGTGGCCTCTTGCTGCGCCGGGGCCCTGGGTCCGCCTGGTGGGGAAGGACAGGCACTGGCACCGCGTCCACTCCTCACTGTCCGAGTCCACGTCCATTGGGGCCTCCAGTCGCTTGGCTGCAAAGAGGAGTCCTGTTACTGTTTGTCATATCTCATGGGTCACAAGGCTGCTCTGGGCCACAGGCACAGGCCAGGCTGTCCTGACTGGAGAGGGCGCAACGGGTCGCTCAGGGTCCAGGCCTGGATCCATCACCACCCGCCTCCCAGATGTGGAGCTTTGACCACGTCTGTGCCTCTCCTTCCTCCAGGAGGGGCTTGAAAAAGCGCCTCCCTTGTTGGGCTGTTTGACACTGCTCAATGTCATGTGCTGAAGTGACACCAACACTGAGTCCTGGTGACAGCAGCTATTCTAGGAGACCTGGAGACTCCATACACACGGTCTCCACCGGCAGCGGGGACGGGGCCGCCAGTAACAGCACCTCCTCTCTCCCTCCACTCGCCCCACTCAAGAGGGCGAATGCTGCACTTTTCTTTAGTGAGAAAGCGTGTGCGTGTGCAGGGGTGTGTGTGCGCGTGTGCACAGCGGGGCAGCTGAAGGAAGCATGGTGACAGTCAGGCATGCGCAGCCAAATATTCTTTAGTTGAAGTTCTACCTCAGTGAAGTCAGGAAGGCCGTGAGCCTGGACGTTCCTTCCCTAGACCTAGGCCTGTCCTGACCTGCCAAGTGAGGTCGCCAGGGAAACATGTGGGACATGTCTCCAGTCCTTTCCTGACAGGCCCGCGTCCTGCGAGTAAACAGCACCAGAGATCGGCTGCAGGGCCACCTCAGAGGCGACCACGGATGGCTTCTGTGGACAAATGAAAGCTGACGGGGACTCTGTATGAGTTCACTTCTGTGTGGGACATGGGGAAGCCAAGCAAACCAATGACCCCAATCAAACCAAGTGGACTTCGAGTGGGTGAAAGTGACTTCGCGGCTGCCGGAAGGAAGCGGGTGCAGGGATCGACTGGAAAGCGGAGACTCGAGGTGGGGTGGTGAACGTGGTCATGCAGAGGCCGGTCTACACGGCCGTGCAGCTTCGAGCTGGACAGCGCTGTGAGGCAGTGTCCCCTCAGTAAAACACAAAGGACACCGGCCCCAGCGCGGTTCACATACATCCCAGGGAGCAGAGTTCGCAGGCCGGGCTGGAGGACAAACAGCGGAACGAAGCACGTGCTCGCCCACCCGTCCTTTCTGCCCCTCCTCCCTCCTACCTGCTGCCTTCCTCCTACTAAACAAAAGGCTGAAAACCGTGCTGTCTCTCACACGAAGCCTTGGGGGCTGAGCGGGGACGAGGGGGGACGTCCCGGCCGCTGGGAGCAGGTCAGGAGGGGGCACCGGGCCGCACCGTTTTCCTGGTGAGGGAACTCGCTGCCCGCGATGGTGCAGCGCCGGAACACCATCTTGTTCTCCGTCAGCGTCCCCGTCTTGTCGGAGAAGAGGAGCTGGATCTGGCCCAGGTCCTCCGTGACGTTGAGGGCACGGCACTGAATGGCCACGCCGGCCTCCTCGTCGTACAGGTCCAGGTCGTGGTGCAGGAAGAATACTTGCCCGAGCTTCACCAGCTCGATGGACACGTACAGGGAGATGGGGATCAGCACCTGCGGGGGCACCGAACCGCCATCAGAACCCGCAGCTCCCCGCCCTGTGCCCGGGGGCGTCACCACGGCTCGGGAAAGCTGAGGTCGGCGCAGACGACGGCCTTTGAGAAAGGAAAGGCCAGTGACGACACCCTCCCTGGAGTTTCCGGGGAGCCAGAGCGCGCCGAGCCCGCTCCATCAGGGCGTCTGGAAGCTGGGTGGTGGTCGGGCGGGGAGGCGCAGCGTCTGTCCAGGCAGGGAGGGCTGCCCCGCGCCCGTGGTGTTCAGGACCACTGGGGATCACTGCCGCCAGCTCGACGCCTAACACTGAGCACTTGTGTCGGGCATCGGAAGCAGCTCAAGTTCCTGGAAATGGCAGCAAATGGACAAAACCTCTGGCCCTGAAGACCTATTTCAGTAAACACACAAATACTAAGTGTGTGTGTGCTGGTGTGTGTGTGGGTTTTTTCCTGAAGAATAATGAGGAAGACAAAGAGGGTGGTGGCGGCCAGGAGGGGCTCCGTCACAGGCTGTGACCCTTGGGCGGAGCCGAAGAAGCGAGGGTGTGAGTCCCGAGGTTATCAGCGGAGGGGAGGTTCCAGCGCAGGCCAGGCAGTGGCGGTGCGCGCGGGGGCGCTGGCCTGGTACTCGAAGCGGCAGGAGGCGAGGGAGGCGTCGGGCAGCTCACCAGGGGTCGTGCTGCTGCTGTAGGGACTCTGGGTCCCCCCAGGGGTAAGACACCACCATGACCTCTTCATCAGAGGTGGGGTGTGGTCTGACCCGTGTTTGAAATGATTGCCCTGCTAAAGGAATGAATGATGGTGGAAAAAGGCTCACCAGTAAAAAGCCTAGGAAACGCCACAAAATACCTTGTGAAATCGCTTATTTACATGGAGCGTCAACAAAACAAACTTAGTCCGCAGCCCCTGGCTGGTGCAGCCCACACATCCCAAGGACCAGGCTTCACAACCAGGATGAACTAAGTAACGTAAATACAGTGCTTCCTCCTCCTCGCTCTTCCCGCCCGCCTGCTCGCCTGCACTCCTGCCTGTGCCTTTCCTTTAAAGAAAGCAAACACTACACCGGTTCTCATCTCCTCGTAGACTGAGAGTCTGAAGATCTTTTTATTCACATCTTGTAGCTTTTCTACTTCTTCATCCTCTGTCGGTGCCGCTCTGCTTTTGCGTTTCTCTCTCCATCTAATGCCTCAGTTCCAAGGGCCTGAGGTGTCTGTCACCTAACGCTCTCGCCAGGGTGTGCGTGTCCTCCCTCTGGCAGTGGGACAGGCACTGCTGTCACCCGAAACAGGAAAGCCCGATAAAAGCTTCCTCCCCTTCTCTGGGGCAGGGTCCCTCCACGCGCAGGGAGGCCGGGACAAACGGCAGGCGTGCAGCACTGCACGAGAAAGCAGCGCGCTCCCCATGCAGCCCCGCAGTTCTTCCGTGGGGCCAGCACCCCTTTCCCCTTGTGTCCCGCACTTGCAGGGCGTCGGCCTCGGGCGCCCCGAGCGCTGGCACGGGCCGGGCCCCCTACCTGCAGCAGGATGATCATAGTGAGGAACGTGTAGAAGGCCCCGAGCGCCAGGGGACGGGAGCTGCCGTCGGCTTCTGGGACGTCGAAGGGAGGGTGATCGTGGAAGGTCCCGCTCCAGAGCCCGTGACCTGAGTGGAGGCAGAGGCGGGTGAGGCGGGTGAGGCGGGGTCTTCCCTCAGTCCAGCGCTCAGTGTGTGCACGCGTGACCTGGTCCCAGAAACCAGTGCGCTCCGGGGGAGCCCGTCCGTATTCTATGCAATGGAGCCTGAGTCTTCGCTCTGAAGCGGTCACGTTTCACGCTCCGGAGAAGCTCTGGTCTGTCCTGCGGAGGAGACTAGCACGGGGATTACTTGTATTTTGATGACGTCCTATTATACACAGGTTGGAAAGAGAAAGGGACACACACGCTGTTCAGCTGTATGTGGGAAGTACGCAGCTGGACAGAACTGCATCCTAGTCCTTCTTCCCCGCACGTGTCCTTACATCTGCACATCCATCTTCCTTCCCTTATCCACCTACTCACCTACCGCTCAACTCCTCCTTCCTTCCATTCATCCTCCCTTCCTTTTCCCGCCTTCCTCTC
>RJWH01010811.1:0-14964 GCA_004363575.1 Solenodon paradoxus | reverse complement strand
GAGGGGTGGGGTGGGGGAGAGGGAGGAGAAATATTTCTATGAATATTTCTGGGAGTGAATTGAAATATGTTTGAAAAGTCTGTATGACTCAAATAGAGACTCAATCATGTAATAACTATCACGGGAATCAACATACATCATTTTCAGGATACTTCTAGCTTCTTTAAAGAACCGTGGCACAAAGAAAGAAAGCCTAGCAATTATGGAGTCATGGGCTTGAAAGAGACCATGAAAATAGTGAAGTCCAAACATTTCTCCTAGATGCTTTAAAGAAGTGATTAATTGTCCACCAGTGATAGGGAGCACATGTCTCTAAAAATACCGGTTCTTGTATAGCATGGTTTTAAACTCCCACGTGCTGGAATAGCCAGTTCTCTCAGTTATCCTGAACTGTCCTGATTAAGCACTAAATTTTCTGCATCCTGAAAACCTCTCGTCCTGGGCAAACCAGGAGGACTGGTCAATGTACAAGAGACCTGGCAGGCATGTCGTTGTATGCAGATTGCTCTTAAAATGTAGTCCAGCTATGTTCTGACCTTCCCATTATTGTTTTAATTTCAGAACTTATGACTGAGTACATATTTATAGAAATTCTTCCTTCCAGGATTCCATAAATTAAGGTCAACAGAATTTTTGGACTAGAAGCTATTTTATAAAACATCTAAGGCAACCTAATTGTTGTTCGTTGGTTTGTTTTTTTAATGAGGAGACTACATTGTGATAAAATCCATTAGCTCTCTCACAGTGCTCGCTGCCTCTTACCTGTCCCTCCATCACTATGCTTCAGTCACATGGCCTTTGAGTCTCTGTGCTGGTCCCTTTATCTAGATGTCTTCTTTGTAAGTCTTTGCTTGGCTGTCCCATCCTCACCTTTTAAAAGTCAACTTCCATATGCCTGTTCTTCATAGCAGGTAATGATTTTTTTAAAGAAAGGTACAGGTAGGAATGAAGTCGTTTAGGAAAACAGGCAGGAAGAGAGAAGAGAAAGAAGTGCTTTAATCATTTTTATTTAGCTGTAGATCTTGGTGGTTCTCGCTGGCCTGGCACGTGAATTCAGGTCCATCCTTGGCATGTATGTGGGCTGCGCTTTGGCTGCAGTTAGTTGACCAAATACTGTTGCACTAGGTTGCACCGATATTCATAGTGACATGTATTTACAGATTCATATTTTGATGTCTGACTCTCTCCCACTAAGATACAGGCTCCAGAGTACAGGGTCCATCTGAGTTTTAGCACCACTGTCTACGTAATGCCTGGCACAGTGCTAGCAGCTATTTATTGCATAAAGATGCGTTAATGATTGGCATGGCAGACCTGAATCAAGTTCAGTTGGCACCATACTCTGCTGAAGAACCGCCTGAACAGTCAGTGAGCTTTAATTGAAAGTCCATGAGTCTACTCTATGAGGCCAATGTGTGCAGCTGTTACTAAACTTGAAAATTCTGACATATAGGTTTAAGATCTGAAACTAAAAACATTCATATTTAATGTGAGAAATCTTTCACAAAATCTGACACTGATAACTTGAAATATTTAAGAAGTATGGCTTTAAAGAGTAATTCACTTAAGCCTGAAGGATGTGATTTGCTACTTGGTAGTGGAGTCTACTTGAATTTCTGATATAAATTTCTTGTGATAATGTCCTGGTTTATAAACAAGTTCTGATTTACAAACTGTTAAGATTCCAACAGAGCTCATTATAAATCCTGAGAATTCACTAATCATTTAAAACGGAATACAGAAATGTAAAACATAGGAAGATTTCAGCAAAGACTCTCAGGTAGGACTTAGCAACTCTGTGAAAATATTTTTTAGTAGATTTAGGTCATGATGACAGAAATTCTAATTGAATTATGTGTTAGAGATGGAATTGGAGAAATACAATACATATTTACCAGAGAGGCTATTTATGCAAGTTTCCAAACCCAATAGGAGGATTTCTGTTTAACCGAAGAGCACTGTGACACACATTTATAATTTAAACAGTAATTTCACATTGTAAATTTATACTTGAAAAAACACGCCCTAGCAATTCTATATAAAATATGATGAATGTGAGGTTAGAGGCAGCTTCACTGATTCGGTTATGAAATAAGAAGTTAGGGCAGTGTTTTTAACAGAATAGAACAAAAGTATTGGAGTGTATTCTATTTTAATAAAGGTGAATAACATTCTATGACACTTTTCTTGTGGATGAACAGGAATTTTAAGATGACATGTATTAAGAAATACACAAAACACGGGTGTAAAAACACTGAAGTAGGTATAATGGGCTTAGGGAATGAAAAGGAACACAAGATAGCCTTAGAAAGTTAATAGAACTTAGAAATCAACTTGGATTAGGGAAGGAGATCTGTAAAAGAATAAGTATATAAGGTTAATAACTTTTAAATGTATAACGAAGAGATTTCAGTTTCAAAACCTAATAGGAATTTGTGTCTTGCTATGTTTTTCTTTAGTAAGTTAAATATTTATATAACATTGGAGGTATTTCTAAAGGAAAATTACAGAAGAGGTTCTTTTGACAATAGTAGATATTACTGTATTGATCCACTTAAAATTTCTAAAGACTTCCAGGTGATGTTTCATAGAAACCAGCTCATTATGTCTGCACAAAACATTTCCTCACATCTTTCTGACATGGATGTATTATCTGAATATTCTCTCTTGGTGTAGGTATGATCATCTTTCTAATATGCTGACCAGAATCTTAGATGAACGTCCTGAAAATGTTGTGGACATCATTGAAAATATTAGCCATGACGTGAAGATGACACATTTTAGTAAAAAATTAGATACTCTTCAAAATAAGAATGAGTTGCTTCCAATGTATGAAACAGCAGAGCAGCAAAAGGCTCTTTTTCTCCAGGGAAATTTGGAAGGAGCTGACCAAGAACTGGAAGATGAAATAGTAAGTCACTGTTGTAGACTTGAATAGTGCAATTTTGGGTTTTTGTTTGTTTGTTAGAGGTGAGTAGCATGAGACTTTTAAGCCCCTGCTCATTATCTTTTATAGTTCCTAAAGAGTTCTACAAGCTCATTTCATGTCACTCATTTTCTTGCTAGTGTTTCTTTCTTTTTCATATCGTGTTTTAGTATTTCGTAGGCTTAGGTGTTTGTTTTATATTTGTAGGATTAAGCTTCTTGCTATAAGAGAAAATGATTTCTTCTTCTTTTATATTCTCTAAGGTAACTTTTACGTGTCTAGGTATAACTGTTTCTTATTTCATATTTGCTGAATAAATAGTTAATGTCAAATAATTAAAAATTAGGCTTTAAACCAAGTTGCCTGCTTTCCTTTTATTTGATGAGAAACATTAGAAGCAATTCTAATTTCATTAGCATCTTCTTCCAGGACAACTTCTTCATATTATGTCTTGATATGATGCATATTATGACAATGGAACATAATACAGGAAAGAAGAGGATAAAATATTTCTTTTAACCTTTATAGATAAATTGTTGAAAATATTTGAAGAGAAATCTGGTGACACTGTCATTGAGAATAAAATCAGTTGCATCACAGAAGAAATTTTTGCTTCAAATATTTAAAAATACTATCTAGTATTGTTTCTTAAATTCCTTTGTGTTTGTAAATTACTCTCGAGTAATTTATACTCTACATCTAGAGAACCCCTATGTGGTTACTACTAGACTATTAAAATCTGTCTATATACTTGCAAGTTTGATGTTTGGAGTAAGATATTTTTAGAAAAGGGCACAGAGTTGAGTCAGAAAAGAGATGGTGGGACAGGTATATGGGTAGCGTGGAGCAACCTTTGTGGGGAGACCCCAACTGACAAGTGGGATTCAGAGTACTCAGAGTGATGGGTGTCAAGGAGTTGACATTAGACTGCCCGTTTCTGAAAATTCTTTACTCCAAATATTTGGTTTTATAGCCACATACAGTCATGATTAGTCTGGGGAAAACAGTATGTAGGGATGAAACAGATAGGTGGATATTCTCTTGAAGGAGTTTGTCAAAGAATGGCTGGATGCTGGCATAAGAATGAGGCATTAGGTGATCTAGTCACAGTAGTATAAGGTAAGGATCAACCTACCTCATCTTAAAACTAGTGAGAACACAAATACACTGTTTTGATCTTGAAACTCGAACCCATTAATCAGATTCCACAAATACTTCTTAATAAAGAGTAGGGTTGATTTTAGTAGGTTTTATTATGTTTTATTAGTTCTGGATAGTAAAGGAAGCACTCAATTTTTTAACAAGGAGCTGTTGGATTTTTATTACTCATTGTGATTATTAACTTATCTCTGCCTAACATACACACACACACAACAAAAGGTCAATATATTGATGAATATAAGGCACAATGGTAGAAGAAGTGATGAAAGAATTGAAATTCAGAAATTACTGCAGTTTGATCTAAATATTGAAAGAAATAGCAAAGAAGCAATGGGTAGAATTAATATCAAGATATTTAAAAAGGAAAAGGAATCAAACAGTTCTCTGATGGATAAAATGTTAACTACTACCCTTTTATTCCCAGGCAGAAAACTCTCTTCCAAATGTGATGGAGTCAGCTTTTTATTTTGACCAAGCTGGGGTGGGTCTGGGCACAGATGAGACTTACCGTGTATTTCTTGCCCTTAAGCGGCTTACTGACACCCACCCAATCCAAAAGTGCCGTTTCTGGGGCAAGATATTGGGCATTGAAATGAATTATATTGTAGCTGAAGTGGAGTTTCGTGAGGGAGAAGATGAAGAGGAGGTGGAAGAGGAAGATGTAGCTGAAGAGAGGGACAACCAAGATAGCGATGTGGAGGAAGATGATGAAGATGAATTGCCAAGACCCTTTTACAAGCCCCCACAGGTGATACCAAAGGAAGAAAACAGAACAGGTGCCAACAAATATGTTTACTTCGTTTGCAATGAACCAGGAAGACCATGGGTGAAGCTGCCCTCAGTGACACCTGCACAGATTGTCATTGCGAGAAAAATCAAGAAATTTTTCACTGGGCGATTGGATGCTCACATCATAAGCTACCCACCTTTCCCAGGAAATGAGAGCAACTACTTACGAGCACAAATTGCCAGAATCTCAGCAGGGACCCATGTCAGCCCGCTAGGATTCTACCAGTTTGGAGAAGAAGAAGGAGAGGAAGACGAAGAGGTAGAAGGCCGGCGGGACAGCTGTGAAGAAAACCCTGACTTTGAAGGCGTCCAAGTGAGCGATTTAGTGGAATCCTTATCCAATTGGGTTCATCATGTACGACATATTCTCCCTCAGGTAAGGGCTTTGCAACTCTCAACCTGTCAGCCAGTCAGAAAATATTTATTACATTTTCTCTGCTGTGGGCAAATATATTTTTTAAAAAAGGTCTCTAAACTCTACATAGAAAAACACTGAAAAAAGAACAACCAAGCAAATGTCATATAATTGCCAACTAGTATAGATCTGTGATCTTCAAGCAAGGTTTTACTTTCAAATGGAAACAAAAATATATTCATAATATTTTGACAGTTTACACAAGGATTTAGATTTACATGTGTTGAATTTTTTAGAGGTTATATGTAAAGGGGTGCATTAGTTGTAGGAACAGTTATTTTATTCCCTTTGAATATATGGAGCTTTTATACCAACAACAATAAACTATTTTTCAAAAACAAAACCAAGCAAACAGGAATAGGTAGCAGTTACAGTATTGTTCTGCCAGGTTGTCTTAATAGCTAGAATTTTATATCTAACATCTCACCTGATCCTCACAATTGTTTGAGAGACTAATATGATCCTTATTTTTCAGATTAAAAAATTGAGGTAGAGAGCTTAGAAAATGTGACAAAGTGAATATAGGGAGTAAGCAACAGGGTCAGATGTGAATGCGTAGAATGAATCTAGAGTCCACCCTCTTGATCAATCTGCTTATCCTGCTTCATCTGCAGAAAATATTCATTATACTTTAATGTACATAAAAGACACTGAAGAAATTCAACTCTAAACTTCCGTAACTAATCTTATCACAATCAATAACTTCTTGTAAAAAAATGAAAGTACCTTACCACTTTCATATAAATTCTTGGTTATAAGTTAGTAAATTACATTATTTCCCTTCTAAAGTTCTGCTCATTTAAAAATATATTCTATAACTTTAAGAAGTTGGTAAGTTTTGGAAATACTGCAATCTTCTACTTGAAATAACTTTGATCAAAATAGCACTCGGTGTGTTGAATGAACGAATGATCACATTTCCACACAGTGAAACCTCTTGCAGACAATAGCTCAGTCCAGATGAATATTCTGATATTTAATATCCTCATTCGACTGCTAAATTTGCAATACTCACTTCCAGGGTCGCTGTAATTGGTACAACCCCATACAAAAAAGTGAGGAGGAGGAGGAGGAAGAAGATGAAGAAAAAGAGGAAGAAGAAGAAGAAGAAAAGAGAGAAGAGCCTGACTATACAGAACAGGAAGTGGGGCCTCCTCTTTTGACACCAATCTCTGAAGATTTAGGTAGTTTTACACAGACTGTTAATATGCTACATAGATTGTGTGTATATATATATGTATATATGCATGCATATATATGCTTGTGTGTATGTCATGTATATATAATGCACACAATTTATACTATATAATTATACATACTATATAGTATATTATATATACGTACATGCATATATATGCATATTGCAATAGGAGTCAGAAACCTCTAAAAGTCACTAGAAATCAAGATTTTATCCCTGTTCCCTATCATTTGTTCTGGAACGTGGGGAGTCCTACCAGCTTTCTCTGCAGAGACTGAAGGAGTGACACAGGGAGGAAACAAGTTGACTGTGACTCTTACTGGAATTGCTGACAACTATCTTGTGTATCATTCGTGTCTTGTGTTCTGCAGACCACAAACACATGACCATAGACTCATGAAGTAATTAAACTAAAATGTCATCTAAGGTTTTCTTTTTGTTTCTACTATTGTCCTCATATTCTTGTTTCTTCATATATAGTGTGAGAACATTCATGTTTAGAATCTTTACCTTCTTTATAATGATTTTGTCTTTCATTTGATCATAAAATATTTCATCTACCACACAGGGCCTCGTCTTCCTAAATAAAACTTCCATGTACAGCATACTGTCCTGCTTTTATGTTAAGCTGTGGTGCTGTAACTTTTTGATCCCTGTCCTGTTTGCGTTTTAAGATTTACATAAGTACCTTCTCTGTTACACAGTAGATCCCTGTCTACTTAGGATTTAAGATCTTTTAATGTCTAATTTGCTTGCAGAGATCCAGAATACACCACCTTGGACACCACGGCTATCCTCCAATCTCATTCCTCAATATGCTATTGCAGTCCTGAGATCCAACCTTTGGCCTGGAGCATACGCTTTTTCCAATGGCAAGTGAGTATTTGACAACTTGACTCAACAGTGTGTAAAGTGCTACTTCCTGACATGGGCTTGCTCTCTTACCATGCAACCATTCACTGCTCTCCGCACTTCCATCTAAATGATCCCAACAATGGAACTGAAGTCTGGTCTTTTTCTGTGACTGACTTATTCACTTACTAGGTTATAATGAAGCTAATTCTAAGCAGTGTTTACATTAGTTTAACTCACATCATTTTTGTTTTACATGTTGATAGATTTAATTAAAAATACATTTTAGGCTACCATTTTCTAGAGAAATAGGATCAAGAGGATACAGAATGTCCTTTTATCTCTCACCCAGGAATATACATCCATTTGTTTTTGTCCCCACTTCTTACCTAATAATTCAGGGTCAAGTTCAGCTGAGCTGGAGAGAACAGAGCTGCCAGATGTCAGGAGAGCCATTAAAGCAACAAGCCACACGTGAAAGCAAGAAGCCATTAGTCACTTCGGTTGATGGAATAAGCAAAAGAAGGCACTGACTCCCCCAGCGCTCCCTCCTCCATGTAATGGCATGCTCATGGGAGGTCACATGGATAGGCACAAATCTGGGGACTAGCCATGGTTGTGGGGTTCCTGGGAGCCATCTTGGTGATGAGGGAGTCCCCACTTTAAAAGTCTTACAATTTTAGGGACCTGGGGGCTGGGAAAGGGAGGAATCTGGAGTGGAAAAGTACAGAGCACTGAGTCAGGTGGGGAAAGGTGTCTTTAAGCCCTCTCCCTGACACACCTGCTTAAGGAAGCTAAGCAGAAGCACCTGAGGTAGACCTCTACTGAACACCCCAGAGATCTAGAATGAGGTGTGTGGGCCAGAATGCTGTATGTAAAAAGCTTGATGAGCCAGATTGGCCAGAGACCTTGACCTCGAGGCATTGACTGTTCACCAAGTCTACTATATAGAGGCTGTACCCCGAACTTCCACACACCCCACAGAGAACTTCCAGGTAAAGCTTTGGTAATTATGCATGGTGGGCCTGAAAAATCGCTCATAGGTGTGTGGTTTATTCCTAGAAATACTTTTTAAAAATGAGACAAAAATCGCTATCATCACCTAACCCCCTCACACCTACTTCCACCGCCCAACATTATTCCCACTGGTAACCACTATTATGCTGTCCAAGCCGAATAGTTTATTTTAATTTTGTTTTATGCATTCATTTACTTTGTTTCCTTATATTCCATATAAAGGTAAAATCATCTCATATTTGTCCTTCTCATTCTGACTTACTCCAAATAGGATAACCCCTTCGAGTTCCTTACATTTAGTTGTAAGTGGCAAAACGTCTTCTTTTTATGGTTGAGTAGTATTCCATTTTGTATATATAATCCATATCTTCTTTATTCATCTCCTTCATCAAGAGGAACTTAGGCTGTTTCTATATCCTATTATGAGCAGTGCTGCCATAAAGATAGGGGCATATATATTCTTCTCTTCAAATCCTCACTAACACTGGTGACTAGTCTAGTTGATGTAAAACATTCTCATAATTGTGAGGTGATATCTCATTGTGGTTTTGATTTGCATTTCCCTAGTAAATGATGAGAATTTTTCATGTAAATGTTGGTCATCTGCATATCCACTTCGCATAAGTGTCTGTGTCTTCTGTCCATTTTTTAAGCTTATTTTTTGTTCTCGAGTTGTATGTGTTCTTCAAATTTCTTCAATATTAGTTATTAGATATATGATGTGCAAGTATCTTCTCCCATTCAGTAGGGTGCCTTTTAATTGTGTTGATGTTCAGTTTTGTTGTGAAGAATCTTCTTATGTTTGATGCAATAGCACTTTTCAATTTTCTCAGTTGTTTTCTTTAATGTTGGGGCCAAGTTCCAAAGGCATCTCTAAGGCTGATGTCATGGAATATATCATTTATGCTTCCTTCTATGTATTTTATAGTTTCAAGTCATATCTAAACGCTAATATGTTTTGAAGTTATTTTTTTGTGTATGGAGTTAGAGAGCAATTAAGTTTCATTTTTCTGTAGGTTGTGATCCAGTTTTTCCAGCACCATTTGTTAAGAGATTTCTCTATTTCCCTTGTATGGTCATGGCTCCTTTATTAAAGATTAACTGTCACTGCAGTTATTTCAATAGAATAGAATTGATCAATGTGACTATTTTATTCTGGTACCACAATGTATTAATTGCTGTCATTTCTTGGGATAGTTTAAAGTTGAGTAATATGAGGTCTCCATTTTTCTTCTTTTTCCTCAATATTTCTTTAGCTATTTGGGGTCATTTGTAGTTCTATATAAATGTTAGTGTTATTTGTTCTATTTCCTTTAAAATGTCATTCAAATTTTAATAAGGATTACAGTGAGTCTGCATATTGTTTTAGTTCAGCTAAACATGTTTGTAGTATTAATTTTGCTCATCCATGATTATGAAATATATTTTCATAAGCAAATGTAAACATAAACATAAAACATACATATTTTAAAAAGATGCAGGCAGGAATGAAGGTGAGCAGGCAGACAGGTAAGAGATAGAAGGAAGATTTATTTTTATTTATTTGTTCATCTTGGTTGTTTCCCCTGGCCCCTGGTCTCGAACTGGAGACCTTGGGATGTATGTGGACTCTGCAGCCATGGACTAAACCCCTAGGCCACCAGAGGGCACACATAAACATAAATTTAAGCATAAAACAGTTGTTTTGTGTCCCAACATATGGTCTATCCTTGAGAATGTTCCATATGTACTTGAAAACACATAAATCTGTTTTTGAAAGGAATGTTCTATAAATATCTATTCACCTTATTTGCTCTAGTTGATCATTGAAGGCATCCTTAATTATTGTCTGTTTGGTTGATCTGTCCAACATTGTAAGAGGGCTGTTAAAGTCCCCTACTGTTTTGTATTGATATCAATATCTCTCTTTAGTTCTATTACTAATTGCTTTGTTATTTTGGTGCATCATGCATAAACTTATTAATAAGTGATCTACCTTATTGCTGTGGAATGTCCTTAATCATATAATGTCCATCCCTATCTTCTTACCTTTTTTTTTAACTGGAAATTAGTTCAATCTAATGTAAGTATGGCAGTATATCAGTCTTTTCTTTAGACTACCATTGGTTATATGACTACTTCCCAATCTTTTACTTTGGATCTGTGTTTACCTTTAAAGCTAAGAAGAATTTCCTTTAGGCAGCAATAAATTGGACTCGTGTTGTTTAATCCATTCATTTTGTACCTTTTAATCTGTGAATTCAAGCTATGGACGTTGAGTAAAATAATTGAGATTTAAGTATCTATTGTTTCTTTTGGCTACTATGGAGCCCTCTGTTGTCTTTAGTTCAGCCAAGTCACATGTAGGTTGTTAAACCAAAGTCTGACTCCTCACTCAACCAAGAATTTCTAGGTTGGCATCTTTTAAATTTTTTCTAGTGAAGACACTAACTTTAATCTCAGAGTTGTTTTGTTTTTCCAAAAAAAAATTAGATGATCAGTTGGTGTGGTCTAGGCGTAGTGCATATTTTCACAGGGTTTTCTCTCACCAGCTTCAGTTGGGATTATGCCATTTTCTTGTGGTTTGGGATCATTAAGGTCTATCTCACGTCTAGCATTTAAATGTATTTGTTTAAGTTATGGGACTATGATACTCAGTACTTTGTTATTGAAGACGAAGAGGGACATTTTTCTTATTGAAAATGTGTATGATAACCATCTACCTCTTTTTAATTTATAGGAAGTTTGAAAATTTGTACATAGGCTGGGGTCATAAATATTGTCCAGACAACTACACCCCCCCGGTCCCACCACCTGTTTATGACGAACATCCCAGTGGGCCAGAAACTGCAGAAATGGATGACCCGAGCGTAGAAGAAGAGCAGGCTTTCAGGGCCAAACAAGCAGCTGATGTACTTCCGACAGAAGACAGTGAAGAAACTGAGGGAGACGAAGATGAAGAAGATTATGACTAATGTGAATAAAAGTACAATAGACATGATCTCATATGAGACTGACAGACACTCATTTTTGAATGGTGGGCTGGGGAGCAGTGGGGAGAGGGAGATGACATAAAATATCATCAAGCATTCATGTGCAAAATGTCACTCCTTGAAAACAGAAAACTAGGCACCCCTGGTGGAGCAGCGGTAAGGTCCATCACCTCTGAAGGAGCAAGCCACCCAGCAAGCCTGGGTTTGAGTCCCAGGTTGAGGGAGAAGCAACCAGTGTGACCTAAAACAAAAATGAAATAAGGATTCTTCTTTCTCCTCTCTCCTCCTGCCTACATGCCTACTTACCTTCATTTCTGTCTGCATCTTTTCTTTAAAAATAAAGAAAATATCAAACTTGGAATTTCATATGTGAAACTACTATGTCCTTACTAGAAGATTGGTAATAGATTTCCTTGAAACTTAATGACATGTTACTACATCACTGTTCTGATAGCTGCAACTAATGGAATATTCTTTTTTTAATGTCTCATTTAATCACTGAGAGTATCTCTTAAGCATCCATGATACTGTGTGCAAATATTATGTATGTGTATGTATGCTCTCTCCTTCCTTCTTCCCTCCCTTGCTGCCAAGGAGAGGGTTTATAACTATCCTTTGCTCAAAACTCAGTAGGAATACTAAAAAAATATTTGACAGATGAAAATGTTACATATGAATATACATATACACATATATACGTATATACATATATGCATCTTTTAATGAAAAGAGGCAGGAGGCAGGAGAAGAGGTAGCACCACTGACTGAGTTGTTCACCTGGTCTGGCCCACTCGCCCCCACTCTGGCCCTGGGTCACCAGGGACCTGGGCATGTATGTGGACTCCACCAGGGTGCCCGGGAATACTAACAATTTTTTACCCATTTCATTCAGAAGGCGACTCCTCTATTCTACAGAAATGGGTGTGATCTGATTAACAATAATTTGTAGAGATTGCTAGCTGGGATATCCAGAGAGTTCAGACTTCTATTTCTCCCATTGCTTCTCCAAACTGATTATTGCTTTTATTCACCAATTATTTTTAAGTCCCATATGTGCCAGATACCCTAAGGCTACTGTTGAAAACTAGACATTGCTCCTTAAATTTTAGAGCTTACATTCAAGGAGAGTAATGTAAAAAGGTAAATAGAAAACGGGAATAGATTACAACTTAACAAGTATTGTGATAAATATCTTACAGGATGTCATAGAACTGTCTTTAACTCTATGGTGAAGGGCCACTTAATAAAAAACTCCAAATCCATTGTTGCTATTTTATTTTAGTAAGACAAAGTAGAAATGTCTTAGTAATTCTAGCTCCTGTAATTATCGTCACAGACTGACAGTATGCAGATCACTTTGAGAAACACTGCTATCAAACACTAAGTGGGAGCATTTAATCCAAATTCAGCAGTTCTGTAAGCACTTCTAAGAGGAAAACCTTCTAAGTGGTGGAGAACTTAAAAGAGAGGGATCCAAAGTAGGACCAGCTGTATTTTTGGTAAAGGACTTTAATAGGTATGAGTGAAACATTTGAGACTGATGAGAGATGAGCCTGGAATGGTAAACAGCGGTAAGATAGGATGTGATACCTGAATTTTATACATGAGCAGTGAAAAGGGCTCAACTAGGAAGTCACAAGATCACATCTATATTAGAATGTTTGATTTCAGTGTAGATTATGGACTAACAGAGGATTAATACAAGAAGATCAGTTAGGAAGTTATCCCATTATTTAGGTAAATGATGATGACATGAAACCGGATAACTGCTTAGACATATTAAGTAGAAAACTGATTACTGAAGGACAATATTTGAAAGGATGATTAACAGAATCTTCTAATTGGCAAAATCATTCATTCTTGCAATACATTGTTTGATGAAGTAGTTAATATTTACAAAACTTCATTCCAGGATGTTCTTGTTCAGTTTGTTTCCATGGTGTAGTAAATATTTGTTGCTTTATTCTGTTGTTTGATGCCATTTCCTCATCTACCTTGATTGCCTTTTGAGAAATGATCTCTAGCCCGTAGTTAATAGTTTCCTGCCATTCAGACAGCTGTGCCCTCTCTGTAATCTGAATTTTGAGTAGAGATATTCTACTTGGGCTCCTAATCTAATAGTTACTATCAATGACGCCATATTCTAGTCTGTCACCTTGGTTTTACAACAATTCTCTAGCTGCCATGGATTCCACAAGCATCCGATACTCTTTCAATGACTTCTCTTCTGATTATGATGGCAGAAGAGCAGGATTTTTGCTTCAACCTGATGTGGCGCGTCCAACGTGAATGTGAGCATATGCTACAAGACACTAAACACAGACTGTGAGGCACAGCTGTAAAGGTGAGTGTCCACACTTAACGAAAGCAGATACCTCTTTTTAGAACCAAGCCTGTTAACATTAAAGCTATTTCTCAGTGGTGAAGAGGGAATTTCATTGGATGCTTTGTAACAGAAGAATGATATAATAGTAATAAACGGAAAGTAAGACGTCTGGGTTCACACCCCGGATTATGATGATTTTTGTGAGAAAATTACTCATCTTGAAAAGCTGCAGCTTCTTCACAGGGATAACAATAGTACTTGTCTCACAAAGCGGTTTTGACAATAAAACTAATTAAGTACATGGAAAATACTAAGAATATCAGACACAAGTAAGAGCCCAATAAACATCATGCATGACTGTAATTCAAAAGTAGTTTCTGAAACATGGATAAGAAACACAAAACTCACAATGCAAACAAGACATTTTATTGAAATAATTACTAAACAATGATGTAGTCAATGTATAATGTAGACATTTTAGAAATTAAGTTATAAGCTGATTATTTAGAGAATTCACAACTTCATACATTGTATTAAGGAGTTTAGTATCTAAATTTGATAAATTAGGTTAGTTCCACGATTGATAAAATGATAGTTCTTCAAGGAATCTTCTCAGCTGTAAAGACTTAAGAAGCTTGTCTTCTGACCTTGAAAAAAGTGAAAAAATCCCTGTTCATTGTAAGCAAGAAGTCAATTAGAATTTGATATGAACTATGATCCTGAAAAATCTGGTTTTTTCTCAAAACAATGATAATTCTTTAAGAAAAATGAAAAATTCAGATAAAGGAAATTAGAAATAAACTCATTAAGATGTAAGACTGCACCACTCAAAAACAGCAGTTTACAGCTGGTATAAATACCCAAACTGCAGTTCTGATTCTATGTGACTTTAACTTCACTGCAGCTGCTTCTTTCTTCCTTGCAATTAGTTAGTGGCTGTGTAACCATCAGAGCAGAATGACTTCTCTGTGCCAAGGTATCCTCAACTTTTAAGAGAATAACACTGTCTACCTTACATGGTAGTTATGTGAGTCAAATTCATTAATGGGTGTCAAGTACTTTGGGAAGCCTTGCAAAGATGTTACTTTTAAAAACATTACACTTAAATTCTCTCTGGTAGTTTTGTACTTTATCAGTTAAGTTCTGATTCTTATGGATGATGATAGGACTACTCTCCACGACTCAAAAAACAAACAAAAACCCAAGAGGAACAGTGGCAAAGCATTTTTAGAAGTCTAACACCACTGAGACATGTCTCAGTTTTCAAACTAGAAAGGTAACAGAAAACTGAACAGTTCAGCAAAACTG
>RJWH01010810.1:0-14959 GCA_004363575.1 Solenodon paradoxus | reverse complement strand
ATTAGTGCAGTACTGCTGGCATGGCTCAGCCGTAAAACTGTTTGCCATCTTCACTCGTGCTTTCCAATTGGGAATCAAAGACTCTCTCACTTCCTGCTAGTCTACAGAATCTAAGATTTGTGAGGGACAAAATCTGACACCCCCAAAGATGTCTCTTTGGCATAAGGTTTATTTCACAGGAGGGGTTCTGAAGGCTGGGAAAGAGGTGGCCTTTCTGTAAGAGACACTTGCTTGTATAAAGGAAAATCTCCCTTGCTAAGGGCGTCTCCCTCACCTTACTGGGAAGATGGAATCTCTAACTCCAACCAGGAAGACTGAATCTCTAACTCTCAGCAAAGGGGAAAACAGCCAGTCAAATCTGCATAATGGTCAAGCACCTTCCCCCTTAAGGCTGACCTTCTGCCTTCCTTGCATCTTTTGTCTTTACTCTATGTTATTTAAGGAGTTGACTTAAGCCATTTTAGTGAATTACTCAGTTTTATGGTTTTTTTCTCCCAGGTATACAGGAAGTATATTTGTTATTACCAAATATGTTTTGTCTTTTTTTTCTCTTGTCAATCTGTCTGATGTTAGTTTAATTATTTACCAGATTACAAGAGCCTAGAGGGGAAGGGGGAACCGCCCTCTCTTCTCCACAGATTCTGTGAATAATGTTGCAACTTTGTGAGAAGGCAACTTGACTCCCAAAGTCACCAAAGGTTCCTAACTTGCCTAGAGATACACATATGCTCAGCTTTCTTTAAGTCTGTTTGAAAAATTCATCTACTTTCCTGTTAAATTAGCGTAACTGCAGTCCAGGAAATTGACAGAACTCCCACTGTGGACATCCAGCATATGCACGAAGAAAGGAGAATTGAATTTAAGGCATTGAGGAAACTCAGGGAAAGTTAAGTCAGAGTTAGAAGATTTCCAGTATTCTCAGGATAATGAGGTCAAACTACTACAACTCCAGGCAGTTGGTGATGCAGCTTGCTGGACCCACCAGTTGGCCTGTGTCATGTAGGACACCTTGTCATCACAGAACCCTAACTTCCACCTCCTTTGAAAGGTTGCCACCACTGTGGGCTCATTTTTTTCTGCTTTAAGAAAAGGAACACCAATCTCTAAAAGGTGCTCAAAGGAAACGCTGAGTTTCCCAGTGGCCAACTTCATATTTAATTGGATCGTTTTTTTACAATAGGGAAGATTCTTTGCTCCAAGTTCTAAAAATAGTCAGAGACCACACAGTTTTGGCTTTTTTGGCTTTGTTTAGTTGGGAGATAATATTATCCTATTGTCAGGTTGATGTGAGTTCCTTCTAAGATGTGAGTGGGCTTAACACAAAAGGTGTTCTCAGGGCCAATTGAAGCCAGCAGGTAGAAATTGTTACATATCTGAATCGAAAAAGAGAGGAAAAGTATATGCCACTTGCTTTGATAAACCCCCACTGTTTAATATGTAGGATTTTGGCTTTTAAATGCAAATACTTTGTATGCAATCAGCATCTAATTATTACTTAATGACTGAAATCTGATATAACAATTAAAATGCAACACAATATTATATGAAAATTAAAAATTTTAAACACCCAGGTTAAAGCATGGGAAACACAACAGTCTGTCTGCAAAATGAAATATTTCCTTTCCACTAAGCAATCAGTGAGAATTTCAATAATTTAACAGAACACACAGAGCAAAGGGGGGACTCAAACCTGCCCTATGAAAACGTGAAGTCACGTATGTATATTGCGATTATGCCCTTGACTCTACAAACCCAGGGCTAAGTTATACAAGGGTGTTAAACCTCCTACCTGACAAAGACCATAATATTTTTTTAAAAAGTCCAGAAATGGTGGGATTATCTGGTGAAGCAACAGGAACCGAGAAATCAGCAGGGCTATTTCCAAAGTGCTAAAGGACTCTCTGCTACCAGGCACCATGAAGCCAGGGGACAGTTCTTGCCTGTCTTGGGGATGACTCCCAGAAAGATGTTGTCAGGCCCTGTAGTACTTCAGGACTGATGTCTTTATTAATCAGACATTACTCTCCTTGTTGGGAAATACCTCAAACCCTATTGAAAGGGTGGTCAGCTCTGTCACCTTATGACAAAAAGGAAAAGGTCAGGGCATCTTCCTAGAAGTCTTTTAGAAATGTTTTTAACCACTTCCAGGACCAAGTTACAGAGCCTAGAGCAAAAGGCGCATCCTAGATAACCTTCTCTGAGAACCCAAAAAGCAAGGTCTTTTGCAGCTTTATCAAGAATTCCATTTGGCTACTTTAAGGAGAGGAGACGTTAAAGGCAGCGATGACCACAGGCAGGTTAGAATGCAAGGAAGAAGACTCCAGCAGTGGGGCAGGAGGGGCTGACATCACAGTGCTTCAGCGGGCCTCTGAAGTTGGGGTGCAGGGGGGTGGTGGCTTTTGTCTCAGGTGGTCAACTTGAACTGCGTGGGAAACATTAAAAATGCTCAAGCCTGGTCCCGCCCGAGAGATTCTGCCTTAATTGGTCTAGGCTATGGCCCAGACTTTAAAAAGATCCCCAGGTTAATGTTTAAGCAAAGTAAGACACAAAGTAAGGCAGGTAAGTGTTGGGCGGTTTCTGGAAGTTAGCACATGTCAAACACAGGAGGCTGCATATGTGAATAAGACTGCGCATGACCACAGAGACAGGAAATTCCAATCAAGTCAAGAAACTCAGATGACCTCCAGATCTGTCCTGGGTCAGCACCGAAAACACTGAGTGTGAGAGTCTTTGGAGAAGAGCAAAGAGGGTTTCTGGAAGTTTCTCATCATTCATCACCTGTGAGCAGTCCCACATACATCCCAAAGTCCCTGGTTCAAGATCCGGTCATGGGGAAGGCAACCAACGTGAACAACTAAATGTTAAAAATCTCAGAAATAATTCAATTTAACTGCATCCTCTACTTTTACTCACTACATATGAACACTATACTCAGTTCTCATTGCCAGCAAAGGTATATGTACCGATCTCAGGAACCAGCCCCCTGTGCTACGCATTTAGGACATAATCTGCTCAGGAACAGCCACTATGCAGACCGGAAGACCGTCATCAAGCGTTGGCGGTGAGAGGCCAACTTTCCTGCTTGCTGGTGAGTATCTGTCTAACCGAGCGATGCAGACTGAGGTGTGTAAGCCTACTCAACCCCTTTCTGTGGGCCCCGCTGCAAACCATTTCTCCTTTCTTAGCCTCAGTTCCCCTCTAGGCAATGGGGGGCTTCTGACGGGAGAAATATAATTAAATAAGCCCACAAAGCATGCCTGACATATAAAAGACCCCTTAAATGGTTCCAGTGATCATGATTTGCTAACAAAGTCAGGCCCTTGATTTCAGTGGGGTCTTTGAAATACTCACATTGCAAGTAAACCCAAGAAACACTTAATGGAGACGTTTCAGTCTCATTTTTTTAAATTAGTAAATTAGGTGACAAAAAAATCATGTAACATTATTATGTCATTCATTAGGGACTATATTTCCCTAACCCCTCATGCTTTTAATTTCTCTTTTGTCATTCCATCTGCCTTTCAAACATCTTGGCCTACCATAATTCTCAGATGTAACCTTGGCTGGATATCTAGCTGGCTGTCACAAGGTGGGGGCAGGAGATGTTCATCAGGCTATTTGATAGACGGAACAAATTCCTTATTGTACATTTTTAAAATGTATAATTTACATTCTATGGATGGCATATGAGAAATGTAGATACTACAAAACCACTTAAACATATATAAAAGGGCAAAATTCAAGTCATGAGGGGGTTGAGGTAGTTTTACAAGAAAAAACAGACTGAAGATTTCTGTGACAATTTAAAGTGTAACATCAGGTTACCGAGCAGTCAAGGAAAGGAGGGAAACACAATCTATTGCTGGAAACACTATCGAGAAAGAAACATTTCCTCCTGGCAACATGATTCATGTAGCACCCAGCTCTCCAGACACCAGAGTAGATTTGGTCTATTTTTATATTTTACTAAAGATGGATAAGCATTCAAGGCTCCAAATATTCTTAGGGATAAAATCCCTGAACACAAGGCAATCAAATATTAAAACTATGTTAAAGGAAGGAGGCTTGAGTTCTAGCAATTTTAGAAAAGGTCCAGTGACTGGCTGACTGAAATTTGAAGCATTTCCACTGCAGTCCGTGACTTGTCAGAACCTTTCCTTATTCGACACAAATCCTGGCCTTTTCACATGATTAGATTTTCATAGTACATGGGTCGGATCTTGGAGAAAGACACTGCCCTGAAGCTGAACACGCTCTCTTAGCATTGACTTTGAGCCAATTCTACTGCCTCCAGCAAGGGTTCCCGTGCCAGAGGCCAAGCTCAAGGGCACAGGGTCACTGCCTACCCCGAGACTACTGACGTAGAATCTCCTACGGGAAATAGCTAGAAAAAATCTACACCCCTTGGCTTTTTGATACTTTTCTTCCTCTGATTTTCTAGTTCAAAACCTTTGAATGAAATGACCAATGTGAAAAACATTCTCTGTAGACATTCTCTTCGTGAATTGTGTCCACTACTGAACAGCATAGATTTTCTTTTTTACAAATAAATAGGAAGGTGACAAGGCGGGAAAGTATTAGCTAATGCTGGAAACTAATCTGCAAAAGTTCAGGCCATTGAGTTTTGGAGAGGAGGCAAATCCAATGGACAAATACATAAGCCATATATAAAATGTACATTATACATATTTATGATGAACATCGGTCATATAAAATAATATATATGAAACAGAGGAGGAACATAAATATCCTGAGTTAATTATTTCGGTTACTGTGACTAAGTCTAACCCTTTAACGTAAGAACAAGGTCTCTTTGGGGTTGGCCTCAGTCTCCCTCACTAATCGGTTGCACTGAATCAAACTATGTTCCTTGAACTCGCCTAGCATTTTATAATTTAAAGCCCTTCTCTATAACAGCAGTTTCCACTAGCTATGAGAGTCTCACTGCTTCCCTCCACCTATTGAACTCCTAGGTATCTTTCAAAACCCAGATTAAACATCACCTCCTTCAAGAAGAATGGCCCAGGCATGGCGATTAACCACCATGACATTTTACAGACTCACGACATTTCTCACATTGTATCGTCGTGTATGCCAATTTGTTCTGAATTGTAGACTACACAACTCCCATTCTGATTTATTCAACTTTGTGTGTCTAGTGTTGGGGCCATATCCAGTCTGAGTCAATAGTATTGACTTGAGTTTGCAATCAATCCAGGCAAAGGGAGAGCTGCGTTAAGTGATATAACCCACGCTCTAAAACAGTATTTCTTAAACCTGGTTTGGAGCCAGACAAATATAGTTCGAAACAGTTGCTTAGTTCCAAACATTTTTAAAGAATTCTCAAAATGAAAATAAATTGTCATTAAAAATGCTCTTACATAGACCAGATTACCCACTGAAAGTGATGGGGTTTGGGGGAGATGGGACATGGTCATGAAATGATGGGAGTAGAGAACAAGGCCTGACCCCAGACAGACATACAGATGGCAGATGACGGCAGGAAGGCCTCTGAAACTGGTAATCAGAGCTGTTGGGCAGAAGACAAGGAAGAACAAAAGGAAGCCAAGGCTCCTGAAGACAGGCCTGCCTTCAGAGCAGCTCATCCTGATCCTGGCCACCACGGGGCCAGAAACCACAACTAAGAAACTGTCTCATTGCAAAGCCATTTTCCAAATCACCTCACTGGCTCCTCCAACAGGAGTCACTGCTGTTCATGTTGCAGCGTTCTGAGACCATGGCCAAGAGGGGCATCTTGTCCAAGGACACGGGAGGAGGGAGTTGGAAGGTCTGATTTCATTCAAGGTCTCTGTCTCAAACGTTAGGCTTCCTTTGACCCCCGTTCACTGCCACAAAATGTCTCCACCTCAAGAAGCTGTGGAGAAAGGCAGAGACCCATCTCATGGCAAAGTAGAATCACATCTGTCAGTGTTGTAGGGGTCTCCCTGTCCATCCTCTTGACTTGGTTCTCAGGAAAGCAAGTCCAGATCTGTTCTCACATAGACTTCTTGCAGAGAGGCGGAATCACAACCAGGAAAAGGACACAGACACACGTGCATGCATCCCCCATGTTTCCACTTTCTGTAAACTTGCTTTCTGAACATCTGTCCTACATGCAAATGCTGGGCACTCCTTGTCTGGACAACTGACGACATGTGTGAGCCACCTTTCCTTAGCCTCCCGACTCCCTCATATCCTCATCCCTCCTAAATAGGAGTCCTCGTCCCCTGGACCGAGTCTTCGGATACAAGCCACGGGATCCAGAGTCCATGCACACACTACCTCTTTCATGGAACTTCCTCCCTCATTACCGCAAGGCCAACTACCAGACCACTAGGGACAGCCCTGATGTCCCAGAGCCTGCGGAAATGATTCAAACAGCCAACCCTGAACCTGCTTGCCCTGCCTCACCCCTAACTACCCAAGAAAAGCACAAAGAAAACTCTAGCTACGCGACTTGCTCTCTCTGCCACCTGAGCCACTTGGCTGCATCCCATGTGACCCTCGGTGTCATGGCATGCCCCACTCCTAGGGTCTGTGAATAATAAATGATGCTTTCAAAGACAATCGTTTCTTGATCATTGGCCTCACTATATCTCAAATCTCCTCTTGCTACACTCCATTTCAGAAGTGTGTGTCTGTGTGTGTGTGTGGTAGTGAGGGGGCTGTGGATGGGGGCTCTGATTCTCCAGTTAGCTTTGAGAAAATGGAGGTGTCGTTCTTTTGTTGATATAGAAGCACATTTCCAACAGCGAACAGAGTCTAAACATCAACAGCTGAAGTTTCCTCTGGGTGGTAATGAACTTGCTGCTGAGATGTTTGAATGAGAGTCTGCTGACCTCATTCCAATGTGCTCTCAGTCACCTAAAGTGCTCTCCTGCTTCTAACCACATGGAGGTAATACCAGGGGCACCATCTTCCTCCCTATTTGCAAGATGCTACTTTCTGGGCTGACATGCTGACAACTTGTCACCGTACTCCCTAAAAAGGCTGGCATAGTCTTTTAAAAAAACATGCATGCCACAATAATACAAGGGACTGCTTCACAGTGACTCACGCTTTGGGTGTGTGAGTTGATTCATGTGCCATGACAGAAACCCACGACTACATCGGGGTGGCATTCCAGCTGTGGAATGCTGCACCTCTGAGGAGCTGAGTTCAGTGGCTGAACTACTGGGACTTAGACAGTCACCGCTGGGTGGTCACTGCTTTCTATGCCCAACTGGCCCTGAATGTTCTCGAATTCAAAGAGAAATGCAAACATTTTGCTAATATTTGACACACTGCCTGTAGCACTGCATCATTCCACCAAGAAAATAATTTTGAAAGAATAGAACACTCTACCAGGAATAATGTAACTTACCACATTAAAGTGCTATACAGTTGGGTAAAGCAAGTTCCCGGATGGTGGGCTTTCCCTCGAGTATTTACAAAAACCCAGAGAAGATTAAGTTGCCTACATGTGCTGGAACAAAAGGAATGTGTAGATGTCTACAAAATACTAGCTTCATTGAATCTCCTTCAGGTTGAACTGTAGGCTTCAATACGAAATCTCCACGTCCTAATTCCCAGAATGTGTGTGTGACCTTATTGGGAAAAGGGATCTTTGAACAGGTAACTAAGGATCTCAGGATGAGATCATCCCACATTAACTGAAGGGGTCCTAAATTCAACAAGAAATGTACTTATAAAAAGAAGAGAAGATACAGAGAGTGAAGGAAGCACAGGATGAGGCCATATGACATGAGGCAGACACAGGAATCCCGCAGCCATGAGAACAAACACCTAGAGCATTCAGAAGGAGTGTGACCTAACCAACATCCGAATTTTCGATTTCTGCCCTCCACTCCTCTGAGACAATGCCTTTCTGTTGTTTTAAGCCACCCTGCATGCTACGACAACTATAGGACACAAATACACTGTCCTAAGCACACTCAAAATCCAACAGGCACATATAACGCAAAAATGTGTCCATGTATCAAAATACTTGAACATCACCAGTCAACAACTGCATCTAATTCTTCCCCTGCAAGCGGAAAAAGCAAATGCTGAAATCGTATGAGGCACCAAATAAAAAGACACGATTGGTGTTGCCAGCAGAGCCTGATGCTTTATCTGTCTGCTCTCCCACATTAAGGCTAGCTTGCTCCTGCAATTTCTAGATGATCACAGACAGGCGATGTCAAGATCAGCCTGGAATCGCTCCAGAGTTGGCAAAGCCATTATTTCCTTTGACAATTTTATTGCTTATGCGTTCTACAGAGAAGATGTCCTTAATATTCAAACTGAACTTTCATTACTCTGGCTATTTGTAAAAGCTCTCTCTTGGTACATAGATAGGCTTCAAAATGCACCTTACATGTTAGACTCCGAAAAAAGGCAACATGAGGATTGCATAGCCTGATAGAGTTCAAGAAAGGCGATCTGCATGATTTTGTTTAGCACGGGCATTGAGCTCAATGATTCCACTCTGTTGCCTCATGTCTTTTATTTTTTTTTGTTAGAGACCCCATCTTCCCATAATCTCTCCTAGTTAATAAAACAAGAGTAATTTTAAGTGATGTCTGTGATCATTCTCCAAAGTTTCAGCACACAGTTTGGGCATATGGAGCTCAAAATACTGGCTGGTTTCTCCTTTATATGACTGGAGGTTTGGGCAAAACAGCCACAAATACAGGAAGCTGTAGATATCTATGAGATTCCCCCAAATGGTTAGACATAAATAAACTTAGAATACAAAACAGAGCTGCAAGCTTCAGGGAAAAAATCTATATTATCTAAACACAAACTAATTCTTAAATATATTTACTTCTTGAAATCGTTTTCCAAAGATAGTCACCTTCTCTCTAGAGGAACTCGCAGCACTGACTAAGTGTCTGGCAATCACCCAGTTTTTAACTAGTAAAAAAAAGTCAGGAATTAGCCCGAGCAGGATGAGATTATAATACTTGTTTAGTTCGTGGGAGGATGAGGAGGAGTTTATATTAGTTAGCCTGCATGACTAGTGTTAACCACTCAGAATCTTGGTGACCAATAATGGCTCAGTCTTGTTCAGAACTGGAACTTATCTAAATGAGTGATGACTGAGAAATCTTCCTTTTTTTTCTTCTTATTTTTTTCTATATGTTTTGTTATAGAAAATGAAGCTGAAAACATCAGGTTCAGCAATATGCATACATGGACAATGGCCTCCATTAAACCAGCGCCATATATTCCGATGATAGAAGTGTGCCCCCATCCCCAGCAAGAGCAAACCTTAAGTAATTAAGGTATATTACTGAAATGGAGAAAATAGCCTTTAGCCTAAACTTAAATCTCAGAAAAAGCAACTTCGGCAGGTTTAATCAAGCCCCTGGTCTGAAATGTCTATGGTGGCCATCGTGAGAGGAAGTAGAGACTTTAATGCCACACAGGAGGCACTGAGGTCTGCAGCCTTACCCTCTAACAGATGGACTACAACCAGCTGAGTCAACAGAAGATGGGAAAGAAGAAAACCACCTGCTTTCACTCCTTGCCCTCCAACAGAAAGGTGGCATTTTGTTGAGAACACGAGAATGTTTCTTTTTAAACAAACAAAGTCAAAATGGTGGAAAGATGAGAGTAGTGAGCTCTATAAGATTTATTTCCATGAGATTAACTTGAAAGCAATATTTACATCCTGCAATGATTTACAGACACATTAATTACATTATATATAATGATACCCTCACATGTAATATGGTAAATATTCATAAGAAAAATAATTAAGTGGGGAATATGTCCCGGGTTTCCTTCAGTTCATTTTATTCACTTCTATTTTCATAGCTTCTTTAATTTAATAAATCCAAGGTCAAAAATAAACTCTCAGCTATTAATAGATCTACTAGTAATCAAGTTGCAGCATCATGGAAGCAGACATCATTCTCTCCATCGAGCACTGATGACAGCTGCCAGCATTCTGTACCCTTCTTTAAATAATAATAACTTTTTAAAAATGCAATGGTTCTCTTCAGGCCAAGGTTTTTAGCATATCTGAAAATACTGTTGAAGTTAGGGAAGCAATGTCTATCTGGAAATTCAGGTAAAAGTCATTGGGAAATACATATTGGGTGAGAAAAAAATCAAATTATAAAGAACAGAGTTAGCAAGAGATCCCTACATTCTGAACATTTTACTAGTTGTTTCCTTCATTTGTTCTTATAGCTATCCAGCACTAAAAATTTGAAGCCTTCCATTTCTGCTTTTGAGAACGATAATTGAATTCTCTATCTCTCTATTTCACAATTTTTCTCCTAAAAGTTAAAATTATGATAAGTGAAGACTTCTCACAGAGGCTGCCAGCGACTGAACTCTAAAATTATCAAAGGAAGGGATTTAGAAAGGATGAGTAAAAGCTCTCTTTGAGAACTGGGAAAGCCCAAGAAATGATCACATTTACTGTGCAATCCAGTAAAATGGAGACATAAAGTCATCAATATGGGAACCAATATATTTCCTCAGGAGTCAAATAGCACAAAAGAACATGAAAGATAGGATAGCCACTGTTCCAAATGCATAAGCCCTTTGACCTTAGCATTCAAGAGTTCTGGACTCTTATGCACAAGTCATTTTCTCCAGGCAGTAGATATTTCTGCTGTCCTTGGGCTCTCGGCTTATTCCTTGTCTACACATAGGAGGCAGAGGAATAGGGAGAGCATTGTGAGAAATGAAAGGTGGTGAATACTGCGTCACCTGGGAAAACATTACTAAGTTTAAAAAATCATGATAGCACCCTTATTTCTAATAGCCAAAACACGGAAACAACACATATATCCCTAAAGTGGAGAACAGATCAACTGCGGTATACCCATTCAATGTAATACATACAAATTTAACAACAAAAAGAACAAAATGGCTTGTACGTGTTGTAGCACGGATGAATCTTGAAAACATCATGCTAAGTGAAATAACGCAGACAGAAAAGATGACATCTTGCATGGTTCCACTTAGATGAAATGTTCAGAAAAGGCAAATCTATAGGGACAGAAAGAGAAGCTGGTGCCAGGATAAGAGATGGGAACAGGGATTAACTGTAAATAAGCACAAGGATGCTTAACAACTAAGTAAATTTATTAGACATCATTGAATTATATGCTTCAAACGGGAAAGCTGTAGAGGATGTAAATTATATCTCAATAAACACATTAACAAAAATAAAAATTCAAAGAGCAAGGCCCCAGAGGCCGCAGACAGGCTAAATGTGTCTCTGGAAGGTTGCCTTCCCTCAGATCTGCTCTTTTGGATTCAGCTTGCTCACATCTGATGCCAAAGGACATTTCATTTCATCCTATGCTCCCAATTTTGAGAAACAGTTTAAAGACCCAAGGAAATTGCTAGAACATGTGACCACCCAGGAAGTAGCATAATCTACAATTCCATTAGGTTTCATTTGCTGTGGACAATGACGGACGCCGTTCAATGCCAAATCCTGCTGTCCTATATGTGGGAAACCTGAATTGACCCTGATTTGAACAGTTGGAATTCAAACCACAGATGGTAAAGATTGCTCCAATTATCCATTTATCTCTAAAATGAGGATAATAATACCTAACTCATAGAGTTGTAAAGATTATATGAGTTACACAAAGTCTTTAGCAAGTTCTGGCACACGAATGACATTGAATATAAGTTACTTGTTGCTTTGATTTTTACCCTTTAAGTACAGTTAAGAAATTAAAAATATTGAAGAGCTAATTCTTCCAATGGAAAATGTTAATAATTTTGCCAATGAAATATAGTTTTCTAAAAATCTATTACTTGAAAAGGCACCTTTTGGTTTACTTGGTAACACTGGAATTCCTTAGTATTTTTCAAATGTAAAAAAAAAATCACAAAAAATTGGGGAAATAAAAATCAATTTTTGCTTCATACCTGAATGCTAATAAATTTACTAGAAACTGTATATTCATTGTGGATACACTGGAACTTTATAATTATGAATTTAAAAAATTAGGGCTATTTCTTAGAGAAATTTTAGGTTCACAACAAAATTGAATGAAAAGCGCAGGGTTCTCACATAAACCAGCCCCACCCAACAGTCTTCCCCACTCTAAACATCCTGCTCCACAGTCATAACAGATGAACAAACATTGACACATCCTTATCAAAGAACTTTCACATTAATATTAGAGTTTAATCTTTGTGGTGCATTTTCTACGTGAGTGACAAAGGTATACTGACACACATCTATTTTTATAGTACACACAGAAATCATTCCACTGCCCTAAAAATCCCGTGTTCAAATATTCATCTATCCTTACTCTTGTGCAGCTGGCAACCACTGATATCTTTCCTGTCTCCATAGTTTGCCATATAGCTGAAGTCATACAATGTCTAGTTTTTCCAGTTTGGCTTCTTGCACTCAGTATATGCATTTAAATTCCCTCCATGACTTTCCATAAAGTATTAAAAGCAGTTTAATTTTAATAATGTCTCTTTGTCATAGGGTTATTTATCAATTTTGACTTTAAAAATAATACAATGCTGTGTATCTTTAAAAATCAATACATCTCAATGAAGAAGTCCATATTGACTTATAGATATTCTAACTCATGAAATATCAAGGCCTAAAGAGACAGCAACTCGGTGCTTTCTTATCCCCATGGAGCAGGCTTCAGACACTGTCAGAACTTCCTTCCAACACGAGGTGACTGCTCCACCATGGTTTCAAAGAATGAGGTTGTGGCCAAAGCCACAGAAGCAGTCACATAAACCCACCTTCGAAAAAAGGGCAGCAAACACTTAAATCATTAGAATATTCATTTGTCAAATTTAAATACACTGCAGGTGTCATTTGCTCAGATAAAATTAACTCCAACATCAGTACTGTCAGTATGAAGTAGAGCAAGTTGCCAAGGAAAATTTAAAAAGTAACAACAGTCACAGTTGGGGGAATTAATGGTGGGTAAAAGAAATGTCTTTCCCCAGAGATGTCTAGAAGCATTTTATTAGAGCTGAAAGAAGCCTTATATATCATTTTAGAACAGTTATTTCCACAACTGCATGTTTGGCAGTGAAGACAGGAACGGAGCTGTGAAGAAAAGAGTGGAGCTATATTCTGAGAACTTATCATCTGGAAAGCAGTGTTTTCTCTTGAGTAGTGCCATCCCGATGGAACCTACTAAGGTGATGGAAACCTGTACTGTGCAATGCAGTAGCCACCAGTCATAGGTGGCTCTGCTGGGTTTTCTCTTTACTTGAACAATGCTATTTATGTAATTAAAAATCCATTTGCACACAAAATAATAACATTCTATAAGGCTACACATATCTTTTTTAATAATATCTTTATTGATAGAGTTCACATACTTTAGAAAGGGTCACCATTTTTAAACGTATAACACAAGTGGTTTTGTTATGTTCCCAAAGTTGTGAAACAATCACTGTTATCTAATTCCAGAATTTTTTCATCACCCCCAAAGAAACTCCACTAAATGTAATAGTCAACTCTGCATTCTCTCATTACTTTCTCTGTCTACGGATTTGCCTAGTATGTGCATTTTATGTAAATGGAATCGTAGATATGTGGCATTTTGTGTCTGGAATCTTCCACTCAACATGTTTTCAAGGTTCATCCATGTTGTATCAAGTATCAGTACTTCATTTGTTTTTATGACCGAATAATATTCCATCAGTAGAACGGACCACCTTTTTTATTCCATGAATCAGCTGGTAATCACTTGAAAATGTTCTAAGTGTCACTGAGTAACTAGATTTTCATTTTCAGTAATTTCAATTTAAGTAGCCCACATGGCTAGTGGCTACCACATTGGACAGCTTAGTTTTTGAGCATCAAGAGTCACTTCAAAATCTGTCTTGATCACTGGCACACAGAGGCCCACTCTCATGGCACAACCCCCCCCCCCCCATATCACGCCGTGTTTCTCCAGAATTCACACCTTTGCATAGTACATGCCCTTGGGTGCCCAAAGCATTAAAGACAGAGTTGCTAATGAATTACCCTGGCTGTTGCACTTTTCAAGGTAACCCAGGTTAAAATCTTAGTGTTATCTCTTTGATACTTACTAAGGCAAACTAGCTAGGAATGAATATTAGACTGGATATATCAACCTCTCCTTTTGTGCTATGGTAAAATATATTTAACATAAAATGACTTTGTTAATTATTTGAAGTGTATAGTTTAATGGTATTAGCTACATTCACACCGTTGTGCAACTGTCACCACCATTCATCTCTACAACTTTTTAATCTTCCCAAACTACAACTCCTTATCCACTAAACAGTAACCCGCCATTCCTCCCCCGACCCTGCCCACCAACATTTGCTGTTCTGTGATTGGCTTATTTTACACAGTATAATGTCTTCAAGATGCATCCATATTGTAGCACGTCACAATTTCATTTTATTCTAAGATTGAATAATATTCCATTGTGTGTGTACACACACACGCACACATCACATTTTGTTCATCCATAGTGGGTTGCTTCCACCTTTTGCCTACTGTGACTAATGCTGTTTTGAACAAGTGAATTGCTGGGTAATATAGTAATTCTATATTTAACATTTTGAGGAATCACCGTACCATTTTACAGAAGCCACATCACTTTATATTTCCAGCAGTAATATGCAAGGGATCTATTGCTCTACACCCTAAACAAGAGTTAGGGGTTTTTTTTTTGCTCTTTTGGTTTCATTATTTTTTATAACTGTCATCCTAATGGGTGTGAAGTGATATTTCATTGTGGTTTTGATTTGCATTTCCTAATTTTCATGGTGTCAGACATATTTTCATATGTTTATGAGCTATTTGCAAATCGTTATGGGAAATGCCTATTCAAATCCTTGGCTCATATTTTAATCTGGTTGTTTGGTACTTTATTGTTGAGTTGTACAAGTTCTTTACATAATCTGGCTTTTGATCTCTTAGCAGATGTACAACAGGCAAGTATTCTTTCCCGTTCCATAGGTTCCCTTTTCACTC
>RJWH01010809.1:0-14970 GCA_004363575.1 Solenodon paradoxus | reverse complement strand
CGTCTCCAGAAGTGAGACGGTACGTTTCTGTAGTGTAAGCTACCAGTTTGTAGGGCTTTGTCGTGGCAGCCTCTGCCAACTAGTCAGTGTGCTCCAGCATCCATGTCATGAGACAGGGAATAGCTCTTTTGTTTTGACTATGAGAGTTAGCAACACCCTTATGAAATTAATGTTCAAACCTCCAAACCTCTGCCACATGATCAAATGTACCACTTTGACTGTGAGCAGCCTAGTGGCCGATGCGAAGAGGGATCCACATCCCTCCTGGGACTCGTAATGACTGTGAACACGTTTAAAATTGGTGTTGAAACTCACAAGAGAGTTATTCCAAGGATCTGTGTGGGGAGGACACTGTGAAAAACCAAGTTAGCAGCAAACCTCTAGGTGCAAACAGCGATGGGTGCTGTCTTATTAGCAAACTCGCAGGAAGGGATGGGGGCCATTGAGGCATGGTTTCCGGTGGAGTGACAGCCCCTTTTTCCACAGAGGCAGCCACTCCCAGCTGCTCTGTCATCTGGAAAGACCCTGATGAGAGCTGAGCAGAGTGGGGGGAAGGCCTAGCTCCTCACCTCAGACACACCCGTCTATTCTGGCAGCTCCGGGCTGTGGGATGTGCATTCAGCGAGCTGTGAAGTGCTCCCCCGGTACCTCAGAGACCCATTTAAAAATGCTTAATATTTTAGCAAATTCCCATTTAATTCCCTTGTATGTTCCTTGCATTTTCTTCATCATTATTGCTGATTATGAGGCTATTTGTGTGAAGGGAGCTATTTGCAGAGAAGAGCAGTTTTCGCCTCTACATCCCTTCACCTGGGGGCCTCTGCTCACTGCTTCCCACCACGTAAAACTCCCCTGGCTAACATCACAAGAGGAACTGTGGGGAGTGAAATAATTAACTGCGCCAGGCAAGCGGAGGAAGATGCAGATTATAAAATGGAAAGTTCCCTCTACCCAATGCTACGTCCTCTTAACGAATGCAGTGGGGACAGGCGGTTATTTTTAAGAGACATATGTTCTCTGTTTGGGAGTCTGCGTGCGAGCTGAGGAATAGAGCAGGCTCACTTTGCAGACAGGCATACTCTCTGCAGGGCTCAGCTGGGCAGCCCAAAGGGACAGAATGAGGACAGCCCACGCTCATGCCCTGGCACCTTCAGGCTTCAGGGCCAGCACTGCAGGGCTAAGGCTGGCGGGTTCAGCCTCTGGCTGGGATGTGTGCATGTGGCTCTGTACGCAGGTTTTAAAGTCCTCTTGATGCGGGGACAGCATTGCCTGAAATTTATGGAGCAGTATGCAGATGTGCAAGTAGACAGCAAGCTAGCACGACCCGAGACTTGTAATAGAGGACCCCACTTTAGCAACCTGAGTCTAGGACACACCCCTAGATACTCCTGCTTGCTCTCACTCCAGGTAACCTAGACCCAGGCCCACAAGCCATGAAGGGAGAAACCCCTACCCCTGTATATATTCAAGACTCCATCTGCCTGAGTGAGAGGCAGACTTTCCCGGCCCGCAGGGAGCTTCAACTCGCTGTTTCTACGTTCAATAAACTTGCTGTATGTTCCTGACCAAACAGCTCTCTCCACGAATTCTTTCTGGATGGACCCAGCATCTCATCAGTGTGTCTCAGCTCACTCTCCCCCATGTCACTGTCACTCTGAGTCACAGCTTCTTCATTTTCAAAGGGGCCTGAAGGGGAACAGACTACATCATCTCTAACTATGCCTGTTTTGTGCATATTATCTTGGGCTGAATATTTTTGAGAGGCTGCAGATACAGGACGGACTCTGATATATTGAGTAGAAGTCCCTTTTTGTAAGGGACAGGCACTTTTAGAAGAGAAATCTCCACTTACATGTGAAGGATTGACCCTCCAAGATATTCAGAAGAGGCCTCCCCAAGATTCAACACTTTCATAAGTGGATTATTTTGGACTGAGGTCCACAGAGGCCCTGCAGGCTCATGAGAAACGTTTACTGAGCAGAACGAAAGTTGGGGATCCTACCCAGAATTAGCGTTATTGCCAGAAATAAGCTTTCTATCTGAAAAGCATACACGGCAGGGCAAACATTGAATTACGGAGCATCTGTTCTTTATCATATGAGTTCCCTTCCTTTCTCCTTGAAGTTCCAAGATCTCATTTCCTCCCTTTGCTCAGGATACTCTTCTTGTCTTTGGAATCCACATGTCTATGTAGATTCCTTATAGCATGTAATTAAATTTATTTTTTCTCCTCCTCCTAATTTGATTATTCATCCAGCCCAAGAAGAATCCAGAGGAATAGGGAACCATTTCCTCTCCTCTCAGAGGGCTGATGGGATGTTGGCAGAGATGATTTCCACAGAAGCTTGAGATAAATTTGCTCTGTTGGGTCCATGAGCAAAACAAACCCACCGTCTTGCAGAACCATGAAGAGTAAGGAAAGTGTGAACCCAGCTAGTCTCAGCCTCCAGACGTATGTGTAAGAAAGAAATATTTAGTGAAAATCACTGAGTTTGGGGGCTGTTAGTTACAGAGGCTTATGGTGAAAATAGCTGACCAACATCCTCATTATAAAATGTGCCATTATATATGAACCACAAACCACAAAGGAGGAAAAAACATACCAATTAAATTAAGATGAGATTATACATTGTGTTCCAGATTACAGATGCTAAAATTGGGGGAGGGGGGTGTGTGGCCTACATAGGATAAAATAAGATTTAAAAAAAAAAAAAAAAAAAGCAATTGCCTCAAACCTGAGAAAGGTGGTCTGAAATAGAACTGGGAAGTTAGGGTCATTAACAGCCTCTTCTAGAAATATCTAGAATATCTGATAAAAAGTTGAGCAATTTGTTAGTATATTCTCTGATGAAATTAAGTCTTTTGGGGGCGCCAGATTTACCCAGACATCTGACTCACCAGACTTGTGTAGAATTGCTGTCCCTCTCAAATTGTTCAGTGTTTTTTTACCCCAGGTGTCTAGAGCAGGAGTCCCCAATACATGTCACCTTGGTTGCGGGAACTAAATATGGTCTTTTCTCCTGCTAATCCTGTCTGATGTTAGTTTGTTTGTCCAGCCATTGAAGAACCTCAGAAGAATGGGGGAAATTTCCCCACATCCTGACACTTGTAACAAAGCTCTATTAACGTTTAGCTAGCCATCTGTCCCATGAACAATGCAATCTAGCTTTTTGCTACTCAAAGTGTGGTCCCTGGACCAGCAGCATTAGCTTCACCTGGTAGTTAGGAAGAAATTCAGATTCTTGGGCCCCACCCCAGACCTTCAGAAACCAGAATCAGCATTTTTAATAGGCTCCCTAGGTGATTCATTTGTACACTGACGTTTGAGATACACTCAAATCTCTTTTTCGCCTGTTACCAAATAAATTTCTCGCCAGAATGATCTTTTGAACTGGCTTTATTTAGAAGCCCAATTCTCTTGCTACAAGTTTGACATAGCTAGCAATTCATCTCTGAAAGTTGTTTAAGCGCATCTGCAGCAGATATTCTCACCCTTTGAGAGCCCTCTGCTTGCAATCAATCTCCCAATATTGGAATCAGCCTCCATCTCAAGGGCCCTAAAAAAAACGAGGACTGACACCATCTAAAACACAGTCCCAGCTCTCCTTGCAGGGGTCTTGCAAGAAGCTGCAGGCACTGGAGAGCTGGGAGGTGATGAGGGACAGCATAGGAGAAAGGTGGGCCCTTAAAAACTATAAAACAGGAATGCAGACATAGAAGCAGGAAATTAACTGGCCAAGCCTGAGGCTAAAAACAAGCCAGGACCACCCAGGTAGACCAAAGACATAGTCCTAACAGTTTACAAAAAAGACAGCCACTCATAGTAACTTTCTTAGCCCCGCCCCTAAACACCAGGCATGATGGGAAGGGACTTATGGTCCCTAGTAACAGAAGCCACGCCCCTAACAACTCCCGTGGTACTGGGAAGGGACTGGCAGTAACTCCCAAGGACGCCCTTAGTCTGGAAGCCTGCCATCTCCCGGGTATATATGGGGTCCTCCTAGCATACTTCCTCTTCCTCTTCTATAGCTTTCCTACCCACAGAGAGCTTCTTCTCTGTGCTTCTAATAAACTTGCCGCATGTTGCTGGTTGTCAGCCCTTTCGCACCTTGAATTCTTTGTGGATGGATTCCATGCCACATGGGTGCCTGAGCCTGCATGTATCAGGAGGCAGCTAAGTGAGTTCAAGTTCACGTTTTTCTATAATAGGGTGTGTGTGTGTCTCTGTGTGTGTGTGTGTGTGTGTGTGTGTGTGTGTGTGTGTGTGATTAACAGCTGCCAATCACTGTTAAAAACCAACAGCCCAGATGTACTTAAGAAAAAACCCAACAACTTTTAATGGTATAATTGCTCCACATCCAGCTGGTTTTCACGTGCATTTTCTGTCTCCGCCTGCAGGAAATATGGGGGCTATAAAGCTAGGGGTGTTTCGATGGGGAAGGCAGAATGACATTAAGATGAACAGACTCTCCTGGCAATCCGGTCCCGGGGAAGTCCTGCTCTCGCAGAAGGGAATTGCCTACACGGGACATTTTCACTTAACACACTTTACTGTTTTCAAATAACAGCCAATAAATCAGCTTCTTCTCAGTGTACGGAGGCTGGAGGCTTGAAGAGCCCACTTCATCCTGGCTGGCTCATGCCTTGTTCTGTCAGGCCCACCCAGACATATTGATTTCAGAGTAGGAGAGTACGCATGATGGAACGAAGGTCTGAAACGCCATTCTGAAATTCTTGAATTTTCAGGCAGCCCATACAGGCAAATTAATAACGCAGGCCCAGTTCAAATGCACGGAGCAAATATTTTGCATTTAAATTCCTGCATTAGAATGCTCTGTTTATACAATAACTTAATAAATCTAGCCTGGCTGCCGAATTGACAAGGAGGTGAGAATCATTCATTAAAATGCAAATGCAATTGAGATGAAATTTGGAATACATTTATTACAGTAATTGAACTTCAGTCAACTGTAGTCACAACACGGATTTTGAACTGCCTTTCAGACAAAAGGACGTGTTGTATTATCCCCCCCTCCCCCAAGTTAATATCTTTGTCAGCATGCAAATTAAAGCCATTTCCTGAGTGCTAATGATTTGCAATGGAGAATTTCACTCTTCTTTATAGGACAAGATTGCCAGAGATAAAGGTTAACTGCAAACACAAAAGATTGGCCTGGTAGCATATTGTGTATACAGCAAATTGATTGCAAACATATTCTCAGTCCTTATCGCCACCACATTCTTATTAAATCACATCCGAACATGTCTTTACCATCCCTGGGTCATTTGCTAATTGTAATGCCCGACAATGGGAGATTTGCCAAGTCAGGATTCCACCTCTCTGATTGGAAGTTACCGAAGGGCTTCTGGCCTTGCTGAATGACTCAGCCCAGAGGGAAGGACCATTCATGGGTTCCCTTTGATGAGACAAGAGCTGGAAGAAAGATGCTACTTCGATTGTGAGAAACGCACAGAAAATCTGACTCTCAATGGAGAAGTCATGTCAGTTGTTTCAGTTTCATTGTTTCTTGTTTCTCTGCAAAATCCACATGACTTTTCTATGCACCTCATTGCTGCAGTTGGAAGAAGTCATCACCTAGGGCGTTTCTTTGGCTTAAATTCAGCGTGTTGCTCAGAAGTCACTCTAGGGTGGTAAAAACCAATTTGTAAAACAGAGTGATTATTTTTGTCTCTTGTGTTCCCTCCAGATCCTTAATTAATGATGAAATGAAGTCTGTTCTACTTTCTACATTTCTTTCTGTCCTACCTGAATCAGAAACCATCATTTGTTGCCTCTGTTATTCTAAGTAGTTTCCTATATGGCCTTTCTCCTTCCCAATTCATTGTTTACCTGGCTACTTTAGGGCTCTTTCTAAGATGCAAATCTCATCATTTCCCATCACAGTGCTACAAAGCCTCCAGTGGCTTCCCATGGTTCTTGGGATGGATCCAGACTCCTTCTCAGGGCAGTAAGCTCTCTGAGATTTGGGCTTCATCTCTAACCTCTTACCCAGTCATTCATTTACATCTTTCTGTCCACTCTGTCTGGTCCCATTTTGCTTCTTCCTGCAGTACCTTCTCCCCCTTCTCACTTGGTTTGGGAAAGCTTGGTTTAAAGCTGACATCTGTTAGGCTGGCTCAGAAAGAGGGGACAGCGGGCAGGGACAACGGGCATGCCCGACGGGCATGCCTGGCGGCCAAGCCCAGGAAAAAGGTGGATGACATCAGAATAAGGGATGCGACCCCCACACCTGGATTCACAGGGCCAATCCCCAGTCGTGATATGGGAAGCCCGCGAAATTCCTCTGCTTAAAGAGCCAGTCCCCCTTTGTTCTGCGCGTGACTTCCCCAGGCCCGTTTTGCGGACTTGGGAGTTTCGCCCGGGAACGCAAAGTCCAATACAGCCCTGACTATTCTGCTTTCTGTCTGATTGAACTTTTCTCCTCGCGGAGCCCAGAAAAACCTTACAACATCCACTGGCCGTTCAATAAGGCTACATCCCCACCCTCAACTGCTGGTGAGGTGAAGGCCTCCTTGTGTGTCCACAGCTCTGTGTGCCTACATGTCCCCCTGAAGGCACTCCTCACACTGTGTGGCAATCCTTGCCTGCTTTTTTGATGTAGGGGCAGAGAGGGACTTTCTCCCAACCCCTCTGGGTTCTCTTGGGCTGGCTGAGCAATCAAGTTTGTAAGGTTTTTCTGGGCTCCGCGAGGAGAAAATTTCAATCAGACAGAAAGCAGAATAGTCAGGGCTTTATTGGACTTTGCGCTCCCAGGCGAAACTCCCAAGTCTGCAAAACGGGCCTGGGGAAGTCACGCGCAGAACAAAGGGGAGCGGGCTCTTTAAGCAGAGGAATTTTGCGGGCTTCCCATATGGCGATTGGGGATTGGCCCTGTGAATCCAGGTGTGGGGTTTGCATCCCTTATTCTGACGTCATCCACCTTTTTCCCAGGCTTGGCCGCTAGGCATGCCCGCTGTCCTTGCCTGCTGTCCCGTCTTTCTGAGCCAGCCTAACAAAGTTAACATCAGATAGACTAGCAGGAGGAAAGAACAGATTTAATTACATAGTATGGAAAATCTACAGTGTCAGCACCCCCACAAGAGCACACCTTAGACCAGGGATTAAAGCTCAGCTATCAGGACAGTGAACTGCCTCTGACTCAGCACCCAGTCGTGGATGCATCCGGATCGATAGGGAAAGCCGATGGACAAGTCTAACATGTGAGATGTGTAGTATGTGACCAGGACAACCCTCCACCAAGAAACAAAGGAATGACACAAGTTGAAGAAGACCACCAATAACGTCAATGGACAATGTCACCTTGCCCAGTCAAGATCTGAAACCTGGTCTGCAGACCTCCTTTCTGTCTCTCTGCTCCCCACTAAGGGGTCTTAGCCTCCCTTGGCTGGCTCCATCCTCTCTCTCTCTCTGCTCCCCACTAATGGACCCACAACTTGCTTACTCGCTGCGCCTGTCTGATATGTGGAGCGACCGTGAACCCACGGGTTCTGAACCTCCCTTGGTCAGCTCCATCCCTTTATCTTCTGATTCAACCTCTGCTTGCTCACTTGCCTAACTGCTGTGGATTCTTTGAGCCACCTGAAAACCCCCACAACATGGATGTAAATTCAAAAGTCAGTTGGACAAATGAGGTCACACACACACACACACACACTCCTGAGTTAAGGAATGAGATAGGGGTCTGGGGCTTCCAAGAGAGAGGAGAGGAACTCACTTGATCTGGAAAGGGTGACTCATATGACAAAGAGTAGATGCTCTATAACTAGATGTTTACTCTGGCATATGGATAGCTTTCTCAGATAGAAAGGTTATTTCTGATTAATATCCTAATTCTGGGCAAGAACCCCCCCCCCGCCCCCCCTCCTCTATTTTCATACTTCTGGGTAGTTAAGGGTATGGAACAAGTTTCTTCTGAAGCTGCAGGGCCTGCATTGACCTCAACCAAGTGGCACATCTTGGGGAGGTCTGCTCTGAACGTGTTGGGAGTGTGTGGGAGAAGGCTGTCTTTTATGTACTAGTTAGGCTGGCCACGTTTCCTAGAGACTAAAGCGGGACATTGGGATGGCAAAACGTGATGAGTCACGTGCTGGTGACTAAGGGGAGGGAGGAGGTGGAGCAATCCGAGCAGGAGCAGAGCAGCTGGGCCAGCAACAAGTAAGTGCTACATGATGCCGAGTGGAGATCGCGTCCTAACGACGTGCGGTTCAGCAGGACTTCATACATGTGGCCAGCGGCAGTGCAAAGAACTTTGGCTCCTTAGGCAAAAACCAAATTTGGTGCCCTTAGAAGTTTTTCTAAATGTCCTGCCTAAAACCCATGCCACCTTAACCATTGTCGTGCCAAAAATGTCCGATAACCGGCTACGGGCTAGTGTGAGAACATGACTGATGCCCAAACTTGAAAGTGGGCTCGGCGACTGGCCAACGCACAGCACGGACCTGAATGCAACAGGTGGACTTTCTGCCTCTGCCTGCACTGACTGTACCTGAGATGTCCTACCCTGGAATTCTGCTTTCCTTGCCTACTTGGATGTACTTTGTTCTCCCCCACCTGGCTGTTCCTGCCTTCTCACTACCCTCCCCTTGGTGACACCCTTTATAAAAGAGCCCCTCTCCCCACGGTGGTGTAGTGGCTTTCCAGAAGCATGCCTGCCCCAACACCGTGGAACCCCCTGTCGTGAGTACAATAAAGCCATGTCCTTGCCGCCTGTGTCTTCTCGTGATTTCCTCAGACTATCTACTACGCAAGGCATGACTCTGCCAGAATGAGAAGACCTGCGTAACACTGGCCCAGTACCAGAAATGCCCAATAACCCCGCAGTGCCAGAGATAACCCCACAGTGCCAGAGATAACCCCGCAGTGCCAGAGATAACCCCACAGTGCCAGAGATGACCCCGCGGTGCCAGAGATAACCCCGCGGTGCCAGAGATAACCCCGCGGTGCCAGAGATAACCCCAGAGTATTTACCTGCAGCGCAACCATGCTGTGGTGTTCTGCTCCCTTTGAAGAAACAGGTGCACCAGGGTAGGGGGGAGGGCAGGGATCCTCTTCCCACGGCTCCTGCTTCCTCACAGGGGTTGCACCCCCTGCAGTCAGTGCGACAAGAACCATCTTTACCATGGGTAAAGGGGAGAGCCGCTTTGGGGCTGTCCCAACAGATGGCCTAGGTCAACTCAGCTGCCCCTTTTGACCCACATTAAGATGGCTCTCATTTATTAAAAATGGGACAAAATTGAACATTTACATTGAAACGACAGGATGGTCAGGAAATATGAAAAAAACAACAAAACCAGAACTGTCCTCCTTAAAATGGTATGTGTGGCCGGCCCAGTGTTAGACTGTGGTCTCCTTGAAGTCAGTGCCTGGCAAAGAGCAGACAGCCTCACTTTTGGGGTTTCCTTCCTTCCCTCTCTCCTTTCTTCTCAATGGAGGAAAGTGCCATTTTCTTACCAAGTACCTAACTCTCCAGCTCCCTTAGTAACAGGCCTTCCTTAGGAACATTTCTTGACCATCAAAATGCCTAGATAAAAACAAACAAACAAACAAAACCTAACAAGACAAAAGAAAGCAACAACAAACAAAATGACATTTTCCAGCTGTCCTTGCACATAGGAAATGTCAATGTGAGAAAGGAGGCAGCTGACCCAGAACAGAGTCACATCATCAAAGCTTCACATCATCAAAGCAAGACTTAATACCTAAATTATTGCAGTTTCAATTGCTCCGAGGAGAGGAATTTTAAGCCAATCAGTCTGGAATTTCCTAGTCAGCATTAGTGGGATGATCTGCCTGATAAGACCCTCTGCCTCCTCCAAGGAAAAGTAACCTGGCCTGAAACAATCTTTCTTTTCTTTTGTCAATAACCTCCTTGTTCCACCCTTGTTCATTCTGCCCATAAAAACCTTACATTTTGTACAACTCCTAGGAATGCCTTTCTACTTGCTAGATGGTTGCTGCCTGGTTCATGAATTGTTTAATAAAGTCAATTACACCTCCACTTTACTGGGATGAATTTTGTTTTTAACATCAATGAGGTGCAAGTGGAAGGGCTTCTGGGAAAACTTTTTGAAGGGAGTAAATACACTGGGCTGGCACAGCCTTTTTGTCCTATTCCCCCCGCCCCCCCCCCCGCCCCCGCCCCGCTCTTCCTGCTGCCTGGAACGTAGCTACAAGGGCTGCAGTGCCAGCAGCCCTTCTGTGAGCATGAGGAAATCTTGCAGATGGAGGCAAATATGAAGGATTGTGAATTAAGAGATAGAAGGGAAGCTGGGACCTGGAAGACCATGAATCCCCTAGACCATTACTTCTTCCAGAAGGTATTTTCTTTGTGTAAGGGAGAACTTTATTTTGTTTAAGTCACAGAAATGTTGGGGCTCTGGTTATTATGCAACGATATATAGTCCCAACTGACAATACCATCATCCTTGACTAAATTATTGGGCATGTACCAACGAAAGATAATGTGAGAGGTTAGTTTGGATAAGGGGAAAAAAGTAAGGAGTCTTTGAAGCATGAACTCAGCCAAGGGAAGTGGGCCTGGAAGGGTCTCCATTGCGGGTGCATGGGTCAGTTAGGAAATAGATAATAGCAGGGGTGGGGGTGGGCTGAGCCTAGAAGGAATGAGAACTGGGAGAAAAGGGGGGTAGTTGCAGCTGGAGAGGCGCTAGCACAGTCTGTGGGGTGGAGGAGTGCATGGTGATGACTGAGTGAGATCCTCTGCACTCATCTCCATGAAGCAGGAGCCGCTGGCTGTTGATGTGGGAACGAAGCCTCAGAGGTCACCGAGTCTGACCAGGGGTTCGTAACTGGTGGAACTGGCATTTAAACCCAGGTAACTTTACCCAAAGTGTTGCCTGAGAAAAATGCCCTGATTTGGAAAATGGTCCGTTCTGGTTTTTACTGGTTGTCTCCTTGCCATTCAAGTCCTGTGACTCTGGGTGAGTCATTTACCTTCTTTGGGAAGCACTTTCCTCATTGGTAAAAGTGGGGTGAGTCAACACCCATCCTAGGATATTGTTGAACTCACAGGTCTGAAGTCTGCACGGTGACTAGTACATTCACAGCATTAATGGTAACAGCCATAGTTTCATCACTGTCGTCATCGTCACCATCTGTGTCGTCACCGTCAGAACCATGCACAAATGCTGTGACACATCTCTAGCCTTGCACAGAGCCAGGCTGGTGGTTTGGGTCTAAGCCCCACAGGCTTCTGGGAAGTGGCACTCGGTTCAAGTGGCGAGCTTAGGTTCTCTTTTCTGAGGTTGGCGGTGAGAACAGTCTAATTAGACCGCAATTATTCTGGGATTTGGTAAATTGCATTACGCAGTAATTCATAAAGGTCTGTAAATTTACTGCACCTGGAGGTGGTAGGAGAAACACTTGGTTAGCATGTAAGTAATGAAATTTATTGAATTAGAGGGCCAGGGAATTAACCTTTGCTCTGTTGAGTTAGACATGGCATGCAGAGATCTTTTAATTATTTTAAGAGGCTTTCTTTTCTGGGTTCTTCCTTTATTTACTGTCTATCTCAGGGAGATATGATGTAGGAGAGAAAGGAGAAGGAGGAAAAAGAGGAAGGAAGAATCGGAAGCAGCTCTCTGGAAACCTGTGGATGTTTCCGAGAGAGATACCATGAATAGCGGCCAATTAGCTCAGACCTCTGCATGTAGGTGAAAGTGGGAGGTATCACTTAGAGTTTCTAATTTTAACTTGACTACAATGGCCTGTGTCATTTAGGCTGAATAAATAGGAGCTCTGTTCTGTGAACTGGAGACCACCGTCACCACCACCACCCTGAACTTAACCACCGCAACTAGCACTTGGGGAGATGCCGTGTAGAAGTAACTGTGGGCAGAAGGCTTTGCAGCTACCCGTCTCTTTAATTGCTTAAAGCAACCCCACAGCACCTATTAGTAGTATTCACAGCCCCAGACGGAAGCACAGAGATGTTTATTGACTTGGGCAAAGTTAACCGAAAGGGTTGGGGAGTCGGCCTGGACCCCAGGTCTGAGCTCTTTTTCTCATCTCTTCTTTGAGATAGATTGTCTAATCTGACTTACTGTGAACGACGGAAAAAGGAGGAAAGAGATGGGAAAGCATTAATAAAAATGTCATGCGGACACAAAGCGCAGTTCTAAATTGGATATTCAAATCCGCTTGGTACAGAGGAAGGACTGGTCCTTACCATCTAACATTATTGCTAATTGTGGGGTCACAATTAGAAAAGCAAGCGCTCTCTTCACTGTAAGATACAGAGAAATGAGTAGGTGATGGGTGAAATTAAGATGCGAAAAAGGCTGTCTTTCTATGCGAAGCAGCTTTAGGGTTTTGGCCAAACTAATCTCTAGAAATTAAATGACTCAAAGGCAGACACCCAATTAGGCTCATCACTTCTGACTCCTCCCCGTTCTCTGACTGGGGACTTGAACACCCATTTAAGAAAATGGCTAGATGATTCAGTAAAAATGAAAAAGACAACAAAACAAGAAGAAAGATTATGTTGATTATATGATCTCCTATTGAAGGGAATTCCATTATCTGAAAACAGTGACCAGCATCTTCAGACATCATTTCTCATGACTCACCAATTCAGTTAGTAAGTCTTAATCTAAATCGCTTCACTGCCTTGCCAGCCCCATTTCCATGCATCCTGCTTCATTTTGAATACCCTTCATTTAATCCCTTCCTCCCTGACATTTGGATTGGGTATTCACTGCCCTTGAGTAGCTGGGAGGCTGAGAAAATTTGCAAAATGCAAAAGATTCACCCCATGCCTTTAAAAAATTTGCACTCTAACTGGCATTTGGGGGCCAGAGTCACCCACTCCTGGCCCCATGATCTGACACTTTGACCATCATGGTTCTGACCTGAGACAGAAGTGAGACTTCAGAGCATTTTGGAGGAAAGTCCCAAGACCTTGTTCTGCAAACGAGGAAACTGAGGCCCAGAGCAGACAGGCATCACATGACAAGTCAGAGCCAAGACAGTAATGGTGGTGGTGGGGGGCGTCTCTGGACGCCAAGACCACTGTGCTCTCTCCTAAACTCCCTGCCGCCGTGGCATCGCTCGAGGAAATGAACAGCATGACAGGTTACCTGGGGGTGGGACCCCAGCACTGGATGTTCCAAATGCTTTAGCCTCTTCATGCTGCTCCCCAGTTCCTGTGGTCCTTCCTCGGGGACCAGTCACCTTCCTAAATGGAAAGATGCACGTCTGGTGGCAACCACCACCTCTGCTCATCTGGGCGGACTCCATCCCGCATTGCTCTGGGCCCTGCTCCTCTGTGGGGAATGTGCCAAAAGAGCCCTGTCCCTCAGATCAGGAGCCATCATCTGTCCCCTGGATAACTGCCACTCACTCTTCACTGGCCAACCTGCCATGAATCTCTTTACTCCGATCCTTTCAGATATGTGGCTCTGTGCCCTCACGCGTACTCTTCACCGCTGGATGCTTGCTTCCTCTTCTTCACCTGGCTGACTCTACTCGACCGTTAGAACGTGCTCAGGTACAAACTCCGTCCTGCACTGGGAGTGACTTCTGCATCCCCAGGCTGAGTTGGACACCCCGAGTCTATGCCTTCCTGAACTGGTCCTCTCGTGCTCACCCCTAGATGGAGCACCTTGGGGGCAGAGCCCATATCTAGATCTTGTCTGTATCCCCCAGGGTCAGCACACAGGGGGTCCTCAGAAAATACGCATGGCATGGGTAGCTGAGCTGCTTGAAATTCTCGAATTTCCAGTCCTAAGTACCTGCCAAGTTTGGGCACGTGATGACGATGCCACCCTACTTGGATGCAGGTAGCTTTTTGCATTCTTTTTGGAAGGAGCAGGTGTATCAAATCATCTGTGTAGAGGCCAAATTATTCAAACAGAATAGAGATAAATGGATGCCTTTGACATATGTGTGTATGTATGTATATATATATGTATATATATATATATTTCCCAACTGGGAACTAGCGTGCAGCTGTGTTCTGGAAGAAGTGATCAAATGAAACAGGCGTCCTGTGGACCTCTCAGGAAGTCATTTCTTTAGCTTGTAATGTGGTCTCTGACCTGCCTAATCTGAATGACTACAAGTGGTATTTAAAACCCCAAAGTGAGGCAGAGCTAGTCTTTGGTATCAGGTTACACGGCAAGTACACCTTGGATTTTGATTGATGGCACAATCCTGCGGGTTTTGTAATCTCTGTGTGACCTTACTGTTCACAGACACACAGACACACAGACACACAGACACAGACAGACAGACAGACAGACACACACACACACACACACACACACACACTTTCCTGGTCCCCAAAGCCACCTCAGCATCCCGGAATGCAAACAGCGTTCATGACCTTCAACGGGGATCTGGTCAGAGGGAGCTGACCGCACTGCAGTCTCCGCTGATTTCCCCGTGGTCCAGAGGCGCACTGGCCAGGGCTGCTCTGCAGTGAGTGAGGGTCGGCCTTCGAAGGAGAGGACCGCGTGTCTCCTGGAAGAAGACAAAGCAGTCCTGCAAAGCATCGACCAATAGCTCTACACGCACCCCAGGTAGAGGGATTTCTGGACGAGGCAGGAGCCCGCCACAGTCTGGTTCCAGGCAACTGCAGTTAGGAGCGCTGAACTCCCGGGGACGGGAGTACTGGCAAGTGTGCCTTGTGATGCGACGTGGGTGCCTCTTTCTGCTACCCTTTCCCTACTTCTTATCTCTTTACCTCGTGGCGTTAGAAGCAAATGATGATGCAGAGGTATCACAGAAGAATCCAAATATCCTGGAGGACAAAAGCCCTGGCGAGGACTCGGGCTCGGAAAGTCGTGCTCACGGCTGCCTCTACTTGGGACACTTCCTGTGTGTCAGGAGGGCCGGAAGCTCACGTCTGATCATCCCTGTGCTCTCCCCAGGAATCAGGCACTGTGATTTCAAAGTGTGTGTGTGTGCGTGTGTGCGAGCGTGTGTGTGTG
>RJWH01010808.1:0-14996 GCA_004363575.1 Solenodon paradoxus | reverse complement strand
TCAACCCGTCCCACCGCTAATCCCTTAGCTGGTCAACCCGTCTCACCGCTAATCCATTAGGTGATCAACCTGTCTCACTGCTAGTCCGTTAGCTGATCAACCGTCCCACCGCTAATCCGTTAGCTGGTCAACCCATCTCACCGCTAATCCGTTAGGTGATCAACCCGTCCCACCGCTAATCCCTTAGCTGGTCAACCCGTCTCACCGCTAATCCATTAGGTGATCAACCTGTCTCACTGCTAGTCCGTTAGCTGATCAACCATCCCACCGCTAATCCGTTAGCTGGTCGGCCCGTCCCACTGCTGACCTGGTTAACCTGTCCCACTGCTGACTTGTTACCTGGTTAACCCATCCCACCACTAACCTGTCACTTGGTGAACCCATCGCACCGCTGACTGTCGCAGGGTTAACCACCGCCCAGCTCCCCGGGGTGGCTGACTCCACTCGCTGCACTGCTGTGTGACTCACCCGTTAGGTGGCGAGCCTGTCCCGTGTGAGCCTGTCTGGCTCCCCACCCGCTGCTGACCCGCTGCCTGCACCCTCCGTCAGGTCCGCCCTGCCCGGTCAGCCCTGGCCGTCCCTGTGCGTGTCACCCCATCCCCTGCCTGCCCCGTCCCTGGCTTGTCAGTGGCCCATCCTGCCAGCTGCCCCCTCACAGGGGCAGGTGGGCTGCCCCGAGGACGCCTCCTGGCCACCGGACCTGTGTCCTCCACCATCTTGGCTGCCCTAGGCTCCCTGCCTCCCAGTCAGTCCCAGTGGTTTCATCCCTCAGTGTCCCCAGGTGCCCCCAGGACCCTGGCGTGCCGGTCCTTGGGCCCAAGGGACACCTATGAGGCCCAGGTGACAGTCCATCCAGGGACCCGCAGCCACGGCACCCCCTCGGCACGACGGCAGTTCTGGGAGGAGGGTCATATCCGCACAGGCAGCCCCACCAGCAGTCACTGCTCCTTGTCCCCAAGCGGCTGCCAATGTCCTCTGTCACAGCATGAACCAATGCGGAGCCGCTGGGGCGTCCGTAGTCATTCACGGACTCCGGCCACAGGTGCCGTCAGCACTGCTGGCTGGGAAAATGCATCTGGGTTCCACCTGACTTAGCGAAGGAAGATGCCACTCGGAGGTGGCCTCTCAGAGGAAGTGGCTCACGGAGAGCGACCAGAGGGTGTCCACTGATGTAGACGGACCCCATGCACACAGCCACATGCGTCCTCTGGGTGGAAGGAAGGAAAGGAGCTATGGTGAAGAGGAACAGGAGGGAGAGATGGGAGGAGGCAGGGAGAGAGGTGGGAAAGAAGGAAGAAGAGAGGGAAGGAGGGAGGGACGGAGGGAGGAAGGGAGGGAAAATGGCAGAGAAAGAAGGCAGGGAGGGTAGAGGCTGGAAAGGGGTGGAGGAAGGATGATGGATGGAAAGAAGAGTGGAGGATGGGGGAAGGAGGGTGCAGAGAGGAGGGATGGAGGATGATGGATGGAAAGAAGGGTGGAGGATGGGAGGAAGGAGGGTGCAGAGAGGAGGGGTGGAGGATGATGGATGGAAAGGGGTGGAGGACAGATAATGGGCGGGAGGACGGATGGATGGATGGATGGACAGAAGGAAGAACAGATGGTGGGTAAGTGATGGGTGGATGGATGGAAGGCAGGAAATGAGGAAGGATGATGAAAGGTGAGGAAGAAGCACCTTTAAAGAAGGAGGGAAGAAGCCCTTTATCTCTGCTCACAGTGGTGTCCTGTGTCCCTCCCCCAGGAACCCAGGTGTTTATGCTTTACAAGGTCCACACCCCAGCGTCTGCTTGGCCCGAGCCCCGGGGCGCAGCTGCAGACACTTAGGAAAAACATGTGCGTCCGCGTGGGGTGGTCCCAGGAGGCGGCTGCCCGCCCTTCCAGGGCCCGGGGGCGGGGCTCCAGGGCGTCTGCCCTCTCCCACAGTCGGGAGGGAGGTTCCTCGGCGGGGCGTGTGTGGGTGATGGAGGGATCACGGGGTCCCGAGATGAGGACCTGCCGGCCACCTGCGGGGGCGTTCACGGGACCCACAGCACAGAGACTTGTCCACTGCGTTCTGACCACTGTCAGGGTCACAGCTGCACCATCGGGGCCAGGGACCACTCTGAGTCCCCTGGACCCTTCAATGCACCCCTTACGAGCTGACCCGGGCAGATGCCCTGGGGTGCAGGTTCAGCCAGGGCTGCACGGGTCTGACCAGCTCCTCGGCAACGCCATGCAGCTGCGCGTGAAATCTGGGCACAGGCGCCCTGGGATCACATGGCTGAGACGACTGGGATGTGGCCCACGGAAAGGACCTGGCTCGAGACCTGGGGGCCGGAGCGGGGGTTTGGGGGATGCAAAAGAAAGAAAAATGCTGCTGCTTCTTAACTTCCTTCATTTCCTCTCCTTACCTCCCTTCTCTGCAAAATAAAATCAGTCTGCAGACAGAGAGCACAGCCCCGCGGTCTCAGGACCGAGTCTCTGGGCCCCCCCCCAGTCACCTGTACACACACGAGTGGGTGTCACGCAGCGCTTTCTAGGGAAAACTGCGCCCTGAATGCAGCAAGCCCGGTGAGAAGGCTCCGCCTTCGTTCTCTCTGGAATATTCTGCAAGCGAAGGAACACACGGGAGGGTGTGGGTGGAGGGTGTGGGACACCCCCACACCCACCGTCCTGGCCTCCAGAGCCCACCAGGGCCCCTGGCTGGAGGACATTCTGCACCCTGTCCCTGATGAAGCTTCTAGAAAGCGCCAGGCCCTCAGGCCCCCCGCAGCCTCCCTCCTGCTCGGCAGCCCTGGCCCCCAAAACTGGTTTGCACCCTGACAGACCTTCCCAAGGACAGCAATCCTGGGGACCCCCACCTGCTGGGATGGCTCCAGCAAAGGAACCAGAAAGAGGAGACAGGAGGAGTTAGGGGCCAGCAGACCCCCACCCTCAATGCGGAGTCTGCGAGCAAGGAGGGGCAGGGCTCCTTTCTAATGCAATGAAAGTTCACATTTCCCAACACCGGGCCTGGGGGCGCAGGGGTGTAGGGGTGGCGTGTGCGCACCCATGTCAGGGGTCGGGGAGCCCCAGGATGACCAGATTGCATCGGGGACCCCAAAGGAGCCAGGGTCTCCAGATCCCACTGCAACCCCAGACTCCCGCACCTAAATCCTCTAAATGCTCCGCAGCCAGGCAGTGGGGCGTGTCTGGGCGCTGGAGATCTGTGGGGGTGAGCGCAGGGGTGTAAGATGGGGTTCACGAAGTTAAGAGTGAGAGTTAGAAGGGCTCACATCAGGGGATGCGCTGCGCACTGGGGGCTCCCATCTGAGATTAAGAAACGTAAAGGGGGTTCAGGTCCTCATCCTGGGGCTCTATGTGGGGACTTGAGACGGAGGAGGATGGAGGAGTTAGGGATGCGAGTCTGGGGTCTCAGTGGGGGCCCTGGCAATTGGGGGAGCTCTGGGGTCCCAGCAGGACATCTGAGACTGACAGGTGCCAGCTGTGGCTTTGAGCCTGGGAGTCGCCTCGGGGGCTCATGTGTTAAGGGTGCTAGTGTGGCTCCAAGTCCCGGGCTCAGGTGTTAGGGCTGTGAGCCTGCGGTCACCTTAGGAAATCAGAGACTTAGGGGGCGAGTGTGGGGTCCCACTGGGGGCTCTTAAGTTAACGGTGCGAGTGTAGGTTGCATTGGATCTCCGAGAGTGAAGGGTGCGAGTCTGTGGTCGCAGCAGGACATCAGAGACTTAGGGGTGTGAGTCTGGGGTCTCATGGGGACTCGTAAACTGGGGGTGCGAGTGTGGGGCTCGGTCCAGGGCTCCGGGCGCACACAGGGTCCCAGCACGCGCGGCAGCCAGGCCTCGGGGCCTGCGTCCAGGGCTGGGGATGCTCGCGGCCGCCGCAGGGACAGGAAGGAGGCCGGACGGCGGTCACCGGAGACCCGCACCCGGCCCGCGGCGCCACGCACCATCAGGTCTGCTCGCCCAGCTCCAGCCGTGACCTTCACAAGGTCAGGGAGTCCGCAGCCTGCACAGCGCATGGGCGGGGCTGGGCTCCCGACAGACCCCGGGGCGCAGTCGCAGGAAGAGACGGAGCTCGGCGGACAGCCCAGCCAATGGCGCGGCGGACCGGGCCGCGGGGCGGGCCGTCAGGCAGCGCGTAGGGCGCGGCGCGAGGGAAAAGGCGGGACGTAGGCCCGTGCTTTGACCAATAGATGCGGGCATTAGGGGTGATAGGCGGGACCGGAGGCAGCTCGGCCAATAGGCACTGTGGGTGGGGCTACGGGGATGAAGGGGGCGGGGTGTGTGCAGGAAGCGCGGCCAATAGGCGCGGCGGGCGGGGGCGCGGGGCGGGGCCTGGGTTCCTTAGCGGCTGCGCGCTAGCCTTCCCGTCTTTTCGGTCCCGGCGGCGCAAGCCTGAGCCAGCGGCGCCCACCCTCCGGTTCTCCGCGCTCCCCTCTGCTGTCCGCTCGCCCCGCCAGCATGACGGAACAGGCCATCTCCTTCGCCAAGGACTTCCTGGCCGGAGGCATCGCGGCCGCCATCTCGAAGACGGCCGTGGCCCCGATCGAGCGCGTCAAGCTGCTGCTGCAGGTGGGCGGCGCCGCGGGGAGGCGCGCGGAGGCCGGGGCGAGCGCCCCGCGCCCGGGGTACGAGGAGGGATCTCGGGGGGCGGCGAAGGCGACGGGCCAAGCCGGCCGCGTGCACCGGAACGCGGTGAACGGGAGGCCGCCGGAAGTGCGGGGCCGCGCCGCTTTGTCCGCGCACCGCCGACTTCCGGGGGCGGCGCGCGTCACGTGGGTCTGGCCGCAGGCGTGGAGGCGGGGGCGCATGCGCACTTCCGCGCTCCGTGTCTGCGGGCGCATGCGCGCGGGTCAGCCGCGCGGAGGGGCCTGGGGGTGGGCGGGCGGTCACCTTGAGCGCCGCGCGTGCCCTTTTAGCGCCCTTGGGAAGCGGCGACTCGGTTCCGCCGCCGAGGAGCCTGTGTGGGCGGCTTCCGTGGGGACGGAGGGCAGCGGAGACGTTGCCGCGTAACAAAGTAGCCAGGCAGGGGGTCGCCTGGGTTCCTTTGCAACATGCTTGCAGCGAGCAGCCTGCAGAACGGGCTTTTGCAGCCCCAGCTGGCGTGCGGCGTGCAGCCTGCAGCGTGCAGCCTGCAGCGGCTCGCCTTGCGAGCTCACGCCTGCGCCCTGGCCGCCGCCTCGCGCCCTGCAGGTGCAGCACGCCAGCAAGCAGATCGCGGCCGACAAGCAGTACAAGGGCATCGTCGACTGCGTCGTGCGCATCCCCAAGGAGCAGGGCGTGCTGTCCTTCTGGCGGGGCAACCTGGCCAACGTCATCCGCTACTTCCCCACGCAAGCCCTCAACTTCGCCTTCAAGGATAAGTACAAGCAGGTCTTCCTGGGGGGCGTGGACAAGCACACGCAGTTCTGGAGGTACTTCGCCGGCAACCTGGCCTCCGGAGGGGCGGCCGGAGCCACCTCCCTGTGCTTCGTCTACCCCCTGGATTTCGCCAGGACCCGCCTGGCTGCCGACGTGGGCAAGTCCGGCAGCGAGAGGGAGTTCAAGGGCCTGGGCGACTGCCTGGTGAAGATCAGCAAGTCTGACGGCATCCGCGGCCTGTACCAGGGCTTCAACGTGTCCGTGCAAGGCATCATCATCTACCGGGCCGCATACTTCGGCGTGTACGACACAGCCAAGGGTGAGCGTGGCGCTGGCGGCTGGGGAATGTGACTTCACAGGGCGTCCGTCTGTGGGTCTGTGTCCTCAAGTCTTCTTAGAAGGATCCGTCCTGGGGGGTGAGGACCCACCCTGGGGACCTCCCGGGACCCCCATCCCCTCCTGCAGACCTGTGTCCACACCCAGCACGTCCTGTGGGGTCAGGACTCATCCTGGGGACCCCCTGGGACCCCCATCCCCTCCTGCAGACCCGTGTCCACACCCAGCGCGTCCTAAGGTCCTGGGGTCGGGTCTGCACTCAGAGTTCTGAAGCTCCGAGTCCCAGGTCCAGGTGCAGGCAGGCGGGTCCTCCTGAGACCTCTGTCCTGGGCATGGAGACGCCGTCTCCTTCCCGTGTCCTCACAGGGGTCCCTGTGTGTCTGTGTCCTCATCTCGTCTTAGAAGGACCTGTCCTGGGGCATCAGGACCCTTCCTGGGACTTGCAGCCCCGTGTCCACACCCGGCAAATCCTGGGGTCCTGGGGTTGAGTTGTCCACGTAGCACATTAGGGGGCCGTCATCCAGTGCCAGCAGGGACAGGCTCTGCCCTGTGGGCTTGCCATCTGCCCTCGCAGATCACCTGGTGTGGCTGGTGCTGGGGCCTGGGGGCAGGGTGGCTGTGGGGGCGCTGGGCTTCATCCTGCTGGCCCACAGGCATGCTGCCCGACCCCAAGAACACACACATCGTGGTGAGCTGGATGATCGCGCAGACCGTGACGGCCGTGGCGGGCGTGGTGTCCTACCCCTTTGACACCGTCCGGCGACGCATGATGATGCAGTCGGGACGCAAAGGAGGTACGTGAGGTGGGGTTCAGTCTTTCGGGGGCCCCGTCCGGCTGCTGCCCTGCCCAGAGCACGCCAGGGAGTGTGTCCTGGGTCCACACTGCAGGCATCGTGAGGCCCGGTCTGGAGCTGGTCTCTTCCCCAAGAAACAGGGCGGCTCCCAGAGCCCCCGCCCTGCCTGGGGGTGTCTCCCCCGACAGAGGTGTCCTCCTGTTTGAGTCCTGTCCCCGCCCCCAGCAGTCTGTGCATAGGGCTGCGGCCCCCGCCTCCTGGTGCCCGGGCGTGGCCGTCCTCCCTGCGGGAACGAGCTGGCCTTGTCCCCGCAGCCGACATCATGTACACGGGGACGCTGCACTGCTGGAGGAAGATCTTGCAGGACGAGGGCGGCAAGGCCTTCTTCAAGGGCGCCTGGTCCAACGTGCTGCGTGGCATGGGCGGCGCCTTCGTGCTGGTCCTGTATGATGAGCTCAAGAAGGTCATCTAGGCCTCTGCACATTCCGTCCGACCGTCGTCCGTCCGTCCGGGCGGCGGCCTCGGGACCAGCACCTTCAGGATTCCAGGCTGCCCCGCCGCCCCCAGAGGCCTCGCCAGACCACTCCATCGGCACTTGATCACGTCACGAGGCAGCCTCCCTCGGGCGCGGGCTGGGCGCCCGTAAACTAGGTCCAGGCCCAGGCCCAGGGCCGCCCCTTGTACGTATTTATTGAATGGATCATGTTCCCATTTATACCTCCGCTCTGTCCCCTTCGCACAGCTGAATCTTCGCAGTTACGTTGATGTTGGGCATTCTGCTGAAATCAATAAAACAGGACACACAGGCTCCAGCGTGGATAAGGTGGGGGGCGTGCTGGGAGCGGGGCTCAAGGGCCCCACCGTCCCCCACTTGGAGGAAGAAACCGCTGCGCCCCCTGGAGCCCAGAGCCCTCTGCTTCCCTGCGACGGGTCCAGTTTCTGCCCTGGGCGTGGCGGGGTGCACCTCGTGTAATCAGACGTGTCCAGACAGGGTCCTGCTTCCTGGGACAGGCCCCCCAGTTCCCCACGCCCTCTGCACCCGCACCTGGACTCTTCCCTTGGTTCTGCCCCAGCACGGAATCCCGCGGAGGAAATGCAGGGAGCAGCAGGCTCCGGCTTGGCCGTGACCTTGCTCGTGACTGAGATTCCTTTATTGTAGATCATGTACAGCGTCCCTCGGCAGCTGTTGGGTCCCCCACCCCCAGCACCCTAGATCAGGCGCCCTGGCGGAGTCACGGTCTCAGCACCTGCACCTCGGCCACCTCACAGTCCTGTCCGGCCTCCAGTGCCGTCTGTGGGAACAGGGTACTGCTGCTTGTGCAGCTCCCACAAGGGACCAGGAGCCAGCCCCCCATTTGTTGGGTCTGGGTCCCACGCTGCCTGGAAGGGACCTGGGGAGGTGGCCCCGGTGACAGTTTCCGGGCTACAACCTGCCCACCCCTCACGGGCCCCGATCTGTTCCCCACGACACGGGGCAGAGGGGCACGTACCACCTTGTCACGCAGGAAGTCGTCGCCACCCAGCGGGTCTTTCATACGTGGGATGGGAGGGCAGAGTTTCTGAGTCACCTTGTACCTGGGGGACCAGAGACAAGACGCACCCCCGGCAGGGGGTCCCGACGCAGCTGGACGCAGGACCGCCTCCCTCACCGGCCCCAGAGGCGCCACCAGGTCCTAAAAGCTGATCCGTGAGCTGTCCCCTCACCAGCACCCGGGGCCTCCCCAGGGAGCACTGGTCCCGCCCCTCCGTTCCCGCTCCAAGCGACCCGCCTCCCTGGAGCGGGCCGCGCCGCTAACACCAAGACCCTGGTGGGCGGCCCACCTGCGGCACAGCGCCAGCGCCAGCGCCATCGCCAGCGCCCCCAGCGCGCACGGCACAGCCACCTGGACGCTGCTCCCGGGGTCGGCGTCGCGGTCGCACACTGCGGAGGGTGCGAGGCGGCAGCGTCAGGCGGGCCGGGGATCCCGTCCCACCGGGCGGGGCGGCCCCCGCAGGCCTGCGCGCAGGAGACGCGCCCGGGGACGCCCGGACTGGCCTGAGCTGGGTCATGGGGCTGCGCCCTCCTGCATGTGTGCGTCTGGGGGTCCCCGCGGCCCCCCGGAAGGGCAGGGGCGGCCCTGGGGGAGACCCAAGGTCCTTGTTTCCTGCTGTCCTCTTTTTTAAAGGAAAGTGCAGTAGGAAGGGGTGTGCGCTCAGGCGGGAGGGAGGGAGACGCACTTATTTAGTTCGTGGCTCACGGTGCCTGAGCTCTGGCGCCAGATGCGAACCCGGGACCCTGGCATGTGACTGGGCTGCACCGGCAGGAGCGCCATCTATATGGACGTTTTTTCTTTTTCTTTCTTTTTTTTCTTTTTCTTTTGCACGCCTGGGAGCTTCTCAGTAGTTAGTCTTCTCCTGTGGTGCGCCCTCCGGGTGCGTGGGAGGGATTCCAACGGGAGGGTGTCCTGTCATCCTCTGAGTCCTCCTTGAGGACACACAGGCCACCTGAGAGCCTGGTAGCAACTGGGGGTGCACTCACCAAAGCTTTGGGGTTCACTCCACGCACTCCACGAGTAGAGGAGTAACTTGGCTCTTATTTTCACCTCGTAGTTTCCAGGGTTGGGTAGCTGCAGGGACGTGTCCTCAGTCTGTCCTTTGAAAGAAAATGCATAAGAAAAGGACCCCCTGGGGAGAGAAGCATGGGGCTCTAAAGTGGGGTGACTGGGTCCTTCTCAGGCGCATACATGGGCACCCTAGCACCTGGGACTTCGGAGGGGGGCTTGCACGGGGAGGTGGTGTGGATGAGTTACTAAGAGGTCGCATGAAACTGAAGCGATGCTACCCTGCATGAGCAGGTCTTGATAAGCAAGGGACATTTGGAGACAGACAAGTAGAAAGCATCTTAAGGCTATTAGAAGGGTATGTGCACAGCCCCCGGGAGTGGGAGGAGGCAGGAAGGAACCGCCCCTGGAGTCTGAGGAGGGAGCCCTGGACCCTGGGGGGATCTGGCTCAGCACTGGGGAGCCTTGTGAGCTCATCAGGGTCTAACACTGGTGACGCCGCCCCGGGAATTGAACTCGGTGGGACACACTTGCTAAAGAGGATAAACGATGGAGGCAAGACTGATGACATGAGCCCACACCTTCCCCCGTCAACATGCCATCTCAAGCTGATTTGCATGGCATCCCCCAAACTCACGTTCCCCCAAGAACCTCAGCACAGGACCTGATTTGTCACAAACTGCAGAGGCTCTGAGTGAGGATCTGAGGTGAGGTCATCCTGGAGGCGACTGGATCGACATCCAGTGGCGTGTCCTCAGAAGAGATAGCGGAGAAGACACAGATGCAGAGGAGCAGCCATGAGGAGACAGATGGTGACAAGGAAGGCTCAAGAGAGGTTAAGATGACATAGATGGATTGATGGATGATGGAGGATGATGATGGATGGATAATGGATGATGGAGGATGCATGATGTTGGAGGATGATGCATGATGAATACATGATGATGGATGATGATGGATGATGAATACATGATGGATGATGGGTGGATGATGGAGGGCTGATGGGTGGATGATGGATGGATGGATGGGTGATGGATTGATGGATGATGACGGAGTATGAATACATGATGATGGATGGATGATGGGGGATGATGGATGATGAATACATGATGGATGATGATGGATGGATGGATGGATGGATATATGATGGATGATGGAGGATGATGATTGATGCATGGGTGGATGGTGGATGATGGATGGATGATGGATAATGAATACATGATGGATGATGGATGGATGATGGATGATGATGGAGGATGAATACACAATGGGTGGATGATGGGTGATGATGGATGGAGGATTGATGATGGATGGATGATGATGAGTGATGATGGATGGATGGATGATATAGATGACAGATACATGGATTGATGGATGGGTGGATATTTGAATAAAGAGATAAATGATAGATATAGATAAATGATGGACTCATGGATGAATAGATGGATGGATACACAGATGATAGGCAGATGCATAGTTAAATAACACTAGACAGATAAATGAAGACAGATATTTGTTAGAAGTCCCTGCAGACGTGGTGAGTGAGGACCTGACATGAGGACCCACCTCCCAGCACTGTGTCCTCAGAGGAGACACAGACAGAGGAGACACAGACAGAGGAGCAGCCGCGTGGACAGAGACAGGTGTGTGATAGGTCCCTGCAGATGTGGTGAGTGAGGACCTGAGACGAGGACCCACCTCCCAGCACCGTGTCCTCAGAGGAGACACAGAAGAGACACACACAGAGAAGCATCCACGTGGACAGACAGATGTGGGTGAGGTTCCTGCAGACCTGGTGAGTGAGGGTCTGAGACGTGATAGTCCTAGACAAGGGTGCCACCTCCCACCACTGTGTCCTCACAGGAGTTGTTGGAAAATGCCAATGCCAATCAGAGGCCTGCACTTTGCAATGTAAAATTCAGGGATGGAAGTGTATTCTCACCACTATTTCCGGGAGTTTATCTGTGCCCTGCAAGATAAAAGCAAAAACCAGTATGGGTCTCTGATTGTTTTCCCTAAGAAAGACTCCCAACCCCCACATTCCTGTACTGTGCCTCAATGACGGAGACTATTGCAGGTTTTCCAGAATACGTTTGTGGATCCAGGGCTGTTTAGCTTTAGGGACAATGGGGAAAAGGCCCAAGTCAGTGGGGCTGTGCAGTCAGGCTAGGCCTTCGCCTCTGGCTGCAGCAGTGCCTTCACCCTCCTGTCCCAGAGGGAGCAAGAAGTGTGTTTTTTCATCAGTAAAGAAAATTTTAAAAAGCTCGCATAAAACAGTGTCTAGCTCAAAAAACATGGTCTCTTTTATTAATAGACCTCATTTGTTGGCACACCTTTAGGTTGAAAGGAGAATGGGCTATAAATAATACATAGTATATATTTATGAAAAAATGGTGCTTACAATTGTTTAAACCACTAGGCACAGAGTGTCCAGACATTAATTATTTTATATAGTTTTACCTTGACAGGGGATTATAAAATAATCTATAACTGTATATAAATAATATACAGAGGTAAGTTAAAAATATGAGTAGAATCTATAGTCGCGTATATGTGCTGATGAATTTATACATTCTTGGTCCATTGCTTAATGATGCAATTATATTTCTTTAGTCATTTTAGGTCTAGGGAAAAGTGAGTATGTGTTCTCATTTTTTGTCATTTTTAATGATGAAATTCTATTTCTTGAGTCATTTTAGGTATATTGAAAAATGAGTGTAAGTTGTCATTGTTGGTCATTTTTAACGATTCCGTTGTATTTCTTTGATTTCAGGTCTAAAGAAAAATGAGTATAAGAGATCATTTTTGGCCTTTTTAAAATATGAAGTTATACTTTAGTCATTGCAGAGATACAGAAAAGTGAATATAAGTGATCATCTCTGGTCATTGTTAATGATGAAACTTTTTTTTCGGTTGTTTCAGGTAGACAGAAAATTGAGTACAGAGATCCTTTTTGGTCATTGTTTCTGATGAAATTCTCTGTCTTCTGTCGTTTCAGGTGCAGAGAAACAGGAGGATTTGTGGTCATGCATCAACTCACAGGAAGAAGGAACCCACCCGCCCAGGTGAGCACACACCCTTGGCCGTCTCTTGCACCTGTGCTGCCGCCCTGCCCCTCCCTCCAGAGAGGGTTCCCGTGTCCTTTCGGTCACCTCTTCCCCGCCCACTGTGGTCGCCGCCCTGGGCCGTGGTCTCAGCAGTCAGGGAAGCTCACCTTTTGGATGTGAACTGTGTACTGAAAATGCATCAGCAGGTAGGGGGCCATCTCCCAGGTGAGGAGCGCCAGCGAACGATTGCAGGTTCCGCTGATGTTGGGCGGGCTCACCCTCTCTGGGAAAGGAGCCACAGGTTCACCCGCAGAAGCACACTGCTTCCCCCTCGCTGACCCCCGAGTCCGCGGGATGGAGAAGGGCCAGGACATGCAGGGGCCAACAGGGTGTGCGGACATGGGGACCTGGCTGGCCGGGACCTGGCCTGGTCTCCAGGGATCCATGTCTCCACTAGCTTGTCCCCAGGAGCCCTCCCAGGCCTGGGGCCCCATGGCTCCAGGACAGTAGGTGACCTGTCAACTGCTCGGCCGCCTCCCTCACGTGAGACAGCCGGGCTCAGCCTCACCGCCGAGCCAGCCCTCCCCCACGGAGGGACAGAGAGTCCCCAGTCCCAGGCTTCTCCAGGCCCCATGCCAGCCGTCTGCCCGTCTGTGTGCACGCAGGTTAGGGCTCTGTCCCCTCCTCGCTGCACTCACTGGGGAACTGCAGCCCAGGGTCCACTAGTTTCCCGGGACCGCCAGCGTCTACCCCTCAGGGCCGAGCGGCCCTGGGGTGGCCCTGTGTCCACCCCTGTGAGCTCAAGCTGCCCCTGCAGCTGGCAGGGTCCCGAGTTCCCTGAGGTGACACAGTGTCTCCCAAGCTGAGACTGTCCCCTGAGCGGAGACGGCACCCCCTGACCTGACACGGTGTCCCCTGAGCTGGTGTCCCCTGAGCTGACACGGTGCCCTGAGCGGGGACGTCTTCCCCTTGGCAGACAGCCCCTCCGCAGCCCTGCGCCCGACTCACGGAGTTCCGTCAGGGCCTGGAAGGTTTCGGTGCATGGCGTCGGGACGCCTGCGCTGGTCCCGTTCACCAGGATCCGGTGCACTTGGATGGACTGTCTGGACAGGTCATCGAAGCGACACTGGACGTGGGTGCCATGCTCGTCCGTCTCGTAGTGTGGACACTCCTGCAGCTCACAGGTCCTGGGAGCGCGAGGGCGTCAGCCATGGCAGAGGCTCCGCCCCTACATTCTCCGCCCCCACAGGCTCCGCCCTACGCAGTCTCCGCCCCCGCAGAGGCTCCGCCCCTGTAGCCTCAGCTCTACAGAGGCTCCGCCCTACGCAGTCTCCGCCCCCGCAGAGGCTCCGCCCCTATAGCCTCAGCTCTACAGAGGCTCCGCCCTACGCAGTCTCCGCCCCCGCAGAGGCCCCGCCCCTATAGCCTCAGCTCTACAGAGGCTCCGCCCTACGCAGTCTCCGCCCCCGCAGAGGCTCCGCCCCTATAGCCTCAGCTCTACAGAGGCTCCGCCCTGCGCAGTCCCGCCCCCGCAGAGGCTCCGCCCCTGTAGCCTCAGCTCTACAGAGGCTCCGCCCTGCGCAGTCCCGCCCCCGCAGGGGCTCCGCCCCTGTAGCCTCAGCTCTACAGAGGCTCCGCCCTACGCAGTCTCCGCCCCCGCAGAGGCTCCGCCCCTGTAGCCTCAGCTCTACAGAGGCTCCGCCCTACGCAGTCTCCGCCCCCGCAGAGGCTCCGCCCCTGTAGCCTCAGCTCTACAGAGGCTCCGCCCTACGCAGTCTCCGCCCCCGCAGAGGCTCCGCCCCTATAGTCTCAGCTCTACAGAGGCTCCGCCCTACGCAGTCTCCGCCCCCGCAGAGGCTCCGCCCCTATAGTCTCAGCTCTACAGAGGCTCCGCCCCCACAGAGGCACCGCCCTACAGAGGCTCCGCCCCGGCACTCACTCCAGGTCCTCCAGGAACAGGCGGTACTGCACGTCCTCGGGCGCCTCCGGGCCCCGCGCCCACTGGCAGCGCAGCGCCGGCCCGGCCTCCACCCAGCACTGCAGCTCCTGGGCCGCCGCGCCCGGCGTCCCCGGCAGGTGCTCTGCGGACACAGAAGACAGAGCGTCCCCTCTGGAGCCCCGAGGCGCGACGCTCTGTGCGTCTTCCCCGCCGCAGGAGCCGCACTAGGGCCCGGCTGCCCGCACTGGCCGCTGACAAAACCAGACGACGACCGAGAATGTGTCCACGCCCGAGCTGGACAGCACGCACCAGATGCCAGGACAGCCCGTCCTCCAACCCACCCGAGGGCGCCACCAACTGTCCCCAACGTCCCGCCCCTCCCTGCCCCCCCAGGAAGCCAGAGCCGCGGCCTCACCTGGTCGGGGATACTGCACCTGCCTGGACGTGGGCGACCCCTCTGTTACCGCGATGGTGTAGTCGGTGACCTCACAGAGGTGAATGATGGTGAGGTTGCAGTAACACGGGATGGTGTCCTATGAGAGAGGCCCGCTCGTCCACCGGGAGACACGTGCATGCGGGTTCTGCCCCTGCACACCCGCAGCTCCGGGCGCCCCGGCTCCGTCCCCACACGGCGTTTGCTGGGACAGGGACCGCTGGACAGAAGGAGGACACGTGTCCCCAGGTGTTCAGATACGGGGGTCACAGTCTGCCTCAACGCTCTTCTGTAGCCAAAGGTCTTGGGGCTACTGGACACGTCCTGTCCCTGAGAAAGCTGAGGGACCGCCTGCCAGTCTCCGTGATAACCCCACTGAGCTTTGTCCTGGGGGCTGAGGGTCCCCCAAATTTATATGTGGGAGCCCGGACCCCAGGAGCTCAGGACAGGATTGGAGATGGGTCTGCAATCACAGGGTGGGTCCTGACCCCTCAGGACGTGCTGGGTGTGGACACGGGTCTGCAGGAGGGGATGGGGGTCCCAGGAGGTCCCCAGGGTGGGTCCTGACCCC
>RJWH01010806.1:0-14969 GCA_004363575.1 Solenodon paradoxus | reverse complement strand
CCGACCTTCTCCGACACAGAGGACGCTCTGCACTTCCCCGCAGAGGCGGTGCGCCGGCCCCGGACGCCCTGACATCGGGAAGGAATCGGGCACCAGGCGCTGCTGAGACCCGGGCCGCCTGCAGGAGCCTCCAGGACGCGGGGGCGCGCCCCGGGGGGCGGCAAACACACGCGTGGGAGCCGGGCAAGGTGCGCAATGGGGGACGATTTGGGCTTCGGGCCTCTTTCCTAAAAAGGAAATGAGCAGCAGGGCATGTCGTGCACTGAAAGGGCGGCGGGGTCACAGCAGACCGTCAGGGGACAGCAGAAGAGCCAGGGCCGCCCCGACCCGCCTCTGTCCCCCTGACTCTGCCTCCGGCCTCGCCAGCCCCTCTCCTGCCCACGCTCAGGTCGGGCGACCTTGCGGTTGGGAAGGAAGACCCTCTTCTCCCCTCAGGCTCCTGGCTCCCCCACAGAGGAGCGGGGCTGATGGGAGGTGAGACCGCCTCCGGGTGGTGGGCAGGGCCAGTTCGCAGTGGCCCGAAGAGTGAGGATGCTTCCGGCAGCGAGAAGCAGACCGTCAGGCTCAATGTGCTTTCCTCCTGGCTGCCCAGACTGGGCCCGTGTTCCGCCACACCCGCTTCAGCGGCCTGCTAGAAATGTGGGTGTCAGGCTGGTCCTTTCTCCTTTGATCAGGAACCAGCACTTGTTTGGAGCCCCGGTTGTTCACATGCGCTTTAACGTTTGAGAAGCACCAGCTGGTTTAGAAAAGCATTTTAGAATCTCACTTAAGAAGCCCATGAGAGGCGACTCTGATGTGGTTCACAAATGCCAGGCCTCTCTCTGCACCTCTGAGTCTCTAGCATCCACCTCAGTGGCCACGTGTCCTCTCCGTAGGCGGCATGACCGGCAGGAAGTGAGGGCTTTCCCGCCCTCTGTCCAGTGCTGACTCATCTACTTAGCACCAAGCCTGTTCAAGTCACTCATGTAGTGGACAGTCCCCTAGTCACGTCCCCGCAGGGATCAGACTTGCGTTTCCTCACCCCCGAGCCTCAGAATCTAGCAGACTCTTCACGCCTGGCAGGAACGCACCATTATTTGCCCCCTTAATAGAACTGTGTCACCTTGCTTTTACAGCTCGTCACACCAAGCGGTGTTTTTCAGAGTCGTCGTGAAGAAAAATTTTGTCAAACAGTTAAATGTTGGATCGATCAATGATTCTCAACTAAGTATCCGTAATAGAGGATACCATAAAGTGTCTGTAAAAGTGCATTTATTTCTGTACGTCGATTATGCCCATTACATTTTCTGCGTATTGGCAAGCGTGAGGATTCAGTTCTTTTGATTTTAAGCTGGAGTCTTTTCACTTTGATACGTGCCACTTGGAACCCCGTGAAACTTAGCATATGGATGCTACAAACTATAACACTGGTGGCCAATTTGAAAAGTTTTCATAGAAATTTGTTTTCATTAGAAACGATGGCAAGTTCTGGAGAGGAATTCTGCAGAGTCAATTTAAGGAAATTGGTTTCAGGAAGATAACTGAGGAGCGGAGAGGAGAGAAGATAACTCGGACGTGAGTCCCAGGGGAGCCCGTCTCGCCGTGACGAATGGTGCCGAGCGCAGCCGGTGCTGACTTCCCGTCCCGGGGGGCCGCCTGTTTTCTGACAATTGGCAACTGTGTCTGTTAGTACAAACGTGCTCGGGACCGGGAGGAAAATTGTCTCCAGTCCTCCGAGAATAAGACAGTTGTCCTCTTGATTTCCACACAAGCCTGCTTATGTGTGATCCTGGGGGATTCATCCCGAGTGAGATCCCTGAGTATTTAGCCAGGTTTCCCAGAGGACCATGCTGGGCTCTAGAGGGGACATCTAGCTGGCAGCTGGGAGAAGAGAAGCAAGAAGTAGTGTTTCCCTTGGGCACAATTTTTCAAAAAGGGTACCTTGCAGCAATGGTCTTTTTGAAATATTATGTTGAGGCGAGTGGTTTTAAGATAATGATCAAAAGACTTTTGGGTGGGTGCCTTGGTGGCCTAGTGGGCAAGTCTGCTGCCTCCAGCAAGTGCAATTCACATACATCCCAAGCCACCAAGTTTGTGACCTGGGGCCAGAAACAACAGCCTAAATAAACAACTAAATAAAATAAAGTGCTTCTTCCTTCTCCCTCTTCTTGCCTGCCTGCCTGCTCACCTTCATTCCTGATTAAACCTTTCGTTAAAAAAAAAAAAGAAAAAGAAAAAGAAAAAAGACTTTGAGGAAAGCATTCACATTCTGAAATACGAGGTCATGGTCACTGTGCCTGGCCCTGGACTCTGAGAAGGAGCAAAGTTTAGTAGCTCTGTGCCTGAGTGCACTCACTCACCTGCCTCCCAAATGTCACAGACCCCATTCCAACTCACACGGAACCCTCCTGCCCAGTAGGCAGAACCAGCTTCTGGCTTTGCTTCTTGCAAGGGGAACATGCTGCAGGAAGACTCTTCTGAGGGGAGGGGCTGGGCCTGAAGAGATGCAGCAGGTTCCCTTTGGCTCCAGGGACGCTGTGTGAGAAAGCCTGCAGGGACTTTCAGAACCCAAGCTTGGGATTGTGTCATTTCTAGAGCTGAGGCTCCATTGTAAGGAGTCACCTCCCCTGCTGGGAGTGCAGATAATTCTGTGTCATTTTGCAGGTACTTGCATTCACTGTGCCTGCAGATCTTGGCTAGGAACCTGAAGAAATTTCTTTGAAAGCAGGCCTGATATCATACCCACATCCCAGGGGACTCCCCTTTCAGCACCACCTTTTTAGACCAGAGAGATCTGTCAACGTGGATTGGTCACCAACTAGGCTGAACATATCTCCTTGAGACAAAAACGGGACACTAGGAAGGCAAAACGGGACAGGGCTGCACATTGGTGACTAACAGGAGGGGAGGAGGTGGAGCAATCCGAGCAGGAGCAGAGCAGCCAGGCGGCAACGAGTGAGTGCTGTGTGATGCCGATTGATGGTGATTGCATAGTACGACATGTGGTCCGGCGGAGTGAGTTTCCTTGTAAAAGAAAGTTTGAAATTTAGAGAAAAGGTGACTTAGGAATACACGGGCCCAAAACTTTAAAAAGTAGTTTATTCCTCATTCATGCCTCCATTTACTCAAAGCACAACATAAGTAAGAAGGCAGGTTGAGTAGAAGCTCCAAGCGTGAAGGCCCCAGATAGTAAGTCGAGTCCTCATTGTTCTTGGAAACTCATTGTTGAAGACTCTCAGGGAGTCCTGATGACAAAGTGTAGGGTGTTGCTGGCCTGTGCAGGGATCCCAACCTCTCAGCCTGCCCCTCTCCCCATCTTGGTACCTTTCCCTGACTCCGGGGCTCAGCTACAACATACAACCTTCTCTTCCAGATGGTTTTCTTACTGGGCCATCTCAGCCTCCAAGTTGTTCCCACCAGTGTAGAAAACCCCTATAAATAACACGTTAACTGGTAGCTTGGTGGTTTAGTCCACTGGGTATAATCCACATGTATCCTAAGTCCCTGGGCTGGAACATCCCGGTGGGGATGGGAGGATTGTCTTCCAGAGCAGCTTGCAGGAAATCTGCCTTCCCCTACTGGGGGCCCCACCAGGCACGCTTCTTATCCACAGGCTGTTAAGTCAACCTCATTTAAAAAGATCATTGAAGGAACAGGGCATTAAATACTAGAGGGGTTTCAGGGGGACATCGCTGTAAACCAGCCTCTGTATATGATACATGACCTTTACCTCTAATAGTCCAGTTTTGTCCTTTACCTGTAACTGACCCTCTGCGCACCCCTCCCCTCCCTTCTGGTAGTCCGTAACTTTAGGGGGAATTGTGCTCAGGGACATAAGACAAATAGCGTATGATTTCACTCACGGGGTCTATAGAGAAACCCAATGAATGCAAAAATTAAAAAGAGATTTCTCGTCTTTAAGACTTGATTTTTAAATGGTACGTATATTACATTTACTAATGAGAAGCAACCAGAAAGTATTAATTATAACACAGATACAGTAAAGCACAAAATAGCCTATTGAACTAGATTGGGAAATTGAGGGAGGGAGGGTCCCTGGCTTCTCCACTCACAGGCTCCTGGTTTTCAGCAAGTCCTCCATGCTCTGTGCGCATCTGCTTTCTCACCTGCAGAGGTTAAGGGCCAATGTCCTCAGTGCCAATGTCACAGGGAGCTGGGAAGCCCGCCGCCTTGTTGGGAAGTGCAGATTGGCCCAGCAGCCTTCATTCCAGAGGCCCTGCCTGCAGCTACCACCTGCCCACCGCAGTGGGGAGAACGTTATTTTAAGAATAAAAAGCATGTTTTTCAGCCCCATCTACCCCCTGCCCAGACACTGAAATCCACAGGGGAGAGGGCGCAGCCAGGGATATGGGGGACATGGTTTTGGGGAATCTGGGGAAGCAAGCGATGAATGAAGAGGGGAATTTCAGGTGGTCTGGAGGTGTGTGAACAGAGAAGTGGGAAGAGGAATGTGGTGAGTTAGGAATTTTGAGTAGACTTTTGATTAAATGATCGCATACATAACAGCAAACAATTCTTTACTGTATTGAAGTAGCATTGCTTTATAACATTATATGAGTCTGAGGTGTACACCCCTGTGAATCAACATCCGGATATAATACATGGAGGACGCCAGTAGTCGTGCAATTCTATCCTGCGTCTCAGCAGTTGACCTGATTTGCCTACCCTGCTATGTGGTAACCATTTTGTCCTACAGACTAAAAGTCTGGTTTTGTCTGATTTGGTTCGTCTGTTCATTTGGTTTCTCTCTCTGTACCACACATGAGTAAAATCACAGCCTGATGTGTGTGGTTGAGAAAATTTTCATTTTGTCTTCACTTATTCAAGATAACTTTTCTGGATATGAAGTATAAGTGTGCTTTCTAAAAATTTATACACACAGCTATGTGATAGCCCCAAGTAAAGATACAGAACATTTCCCACAAAAGAGGCTCGCTTGAACCCCTTCTGACTCAGCACCTCCTGGAGTTCACCACTCTTTTGATTTCTATCACCAGAGACTTGCATGGAGATTAGTTTTGCATGTTGTTGAATTTCCTATGAATGAGGCCAGACCGTAGTTAGTCTTCTGTGCCTGGTTCTTTCTTCTCCTCAGTACATCTGTGAATGCATCCATGCTGTTCCTTGTAGCAATAACTCATCCTTTTTTTCTTGTAGCATTCCATTGTATATATAAATGGACTTCAGTTTATTTACCCATTCTACTGCTAGTGGCTGTCTATTTAAAAATTCTTTTCTTCTATGAGGAATGCAATTTCTCTGAACATGATTGCATGTGTCTCTTGATGGACACCATCACTCATTTCTCTACTGTAGATTCTCAAGGCAGAAGGACTGGGTCATAAAGGAGCAAATGCTTAGCTTTAATAGATGTTGTCAAACATTTCCAAAATGGTTGTAGCCATTTTCCCTCTTATCAGCAACACAGGAAAGTCCCAACACTTGGTGTTGCCTATTTTTTTAAAATTCTAGCCATTGGATGTGTGCGTGGTGGCATTTTATTATGATTTTAATTTGCATGTCCCTTATGATCTTGATGTGAAAATGATTTTTGCACCTTTAGTGGATGCTTGGATCTTTTCTTTACCTAAAATCTGTTCAAACCCTTTATCCATTATTTAATTGGTTTTGTTTTTTCTTATTGATTTGTAAAAACTCTTTATATAGATTAGATATAATACATTGCAGACAGGTGACAAATCTCTTCCTCCATCTGAAGTCTGTCTTTCAAGTATTTACTTTATTAATGGTGCTTTTGATGAATTGGAGTTCTGAACTGTATTGAAGTTCAATGCATCAATCTTTCCTTTTATGGTTAGTCTAATAAAGCCTGCCTACCTCAGCACACAGTTTGATGCTTCTGTTAATCAGGTGGCTAAAGCCAGACCACTGAGAGTTTTTCTCCAAGGCTAAATAACTTAAAGGGGGAGCATCAGGATTTACACTCAGTCTTCTGGCTCCAATGTGTGTGTGCTCGTGACCACTGCAAAGTACTGCTGCTCTGTGATCGGGAGTCTCTGCTGCCAATGATTGAAATGTGACCTTTCAGGCAAACAGGGAATTAGCTGGTTCACGCAAGACTCTATCTGACTGCAGACAGGCTGGGTCCAGGTGCTGGCATGATGCCATCACAGTCAGGTCCTTCTCTTCGTCTCGTGGTCTGCTTTCCTCTGTGTTGACTTCCTCAGTAGGAAGGCTGTTTCCTTTGACAAGCACCGGCTGTGGTGGCTTCTATCTTTGAAAGATGGCAACAATCACCCAGCCTCCCACGCCATAGTTATGTGACCTCGACATTCGTCCCACCGATAGAAGGCTCTGTGTCCTGGACTGACGGACTTGCATGGCCAGAGGTGAGAATGATGCTGCCTCGGAGACCAGGAAAGATTATACTACTTTGGTTTTCTTCCCAGAACACTTGCCTTTGGAGCCCTGAGCAGGCTCTTTCTGCCCCTGCGTTCCTGCCTGGGTCGCCCACTGCGGTGGAGGAGGGCGAAGAGGAGGAGAGATCTTTCTCTTACTGATGACGGAGGCTAAAGGAGGCAGCTTAAGGGCTGTTGGTTGTTTTTGTGGGGAACGTGTCTTGGACATAGAGATGCAGTTCAGCAAACATACGTAACAGTGATTTGGGATGTGACTATTTGACAGTGTGAAAATTTTGTCCAGGACATTGAGATGTTTGCGAGACCTGTGAATAAAAGTATAATTAACACTGAAGATATGAAGCTCTTAGCCAGGAGGAATAATTTGCTGCTAAAATATACCACGGAGAAAAAGAAGAGATTGCTCAGTTTGACTCAGAACGGAAAGCAAAGAAGAAAAACAAGTTAGGGAACTGAGCACAGAGCCTGGAACATCTCAGACAAGCTCCCACCTTCCCATCACGTGTCCCATCGTGATACCCATTTTGCAGAATGACTGAGGAGACTGAGGCCACAGAGGGCAGAGCCTCTCCAGAGTCATACAACTCTCGGGGATGAAGGTACGAGGGCAGGGAGGAGCGCGTCTGGAGAGCCCTGCAGGGGAAGGGGCTACCCACAGAACTGTGGTCACACCAGGCCACAGCAGGGAGGAGGAGGGGGCACCCCTTTCCACCTCCAGTATGTCTCCTCTTGACTGAAACTGACCAGCTATCATTGTGCAACGAGCTGGGGAGAAGCAGTTCTCAGGGCCAGTTCCAGGATGGAGGAGAGCAGAGAAGAATGGGGAAGGGAGGACGAAGGGTGACCACCAGCTCACAAAATCCCTATGACACCAACCCATTGGCCGAGAGTTGACCAGAGCCCCCTCCACCCCTGCCCAGGTGCTGGAAACCACAGGGGGGAGGGCACAGCCAGGGACATGGGGACATGGTTTGGGGGAGTCTAGGCAAGTAAGACATCAGTGAAGAGGGTGATTTCAGGTGAACAGAGAAGTGGGAAGAGGAAAGTAGTGAGTTAGGAATTTTGAGTGACCATGTTTAGTTCAGCATGAACTACACATGGCTTATTCTAACATTCTCCTTTTTATTCATTAATATCTTTGATCAGCTTACACCCTCTTGTTATCAGATTTATACAGCACAAGGGAGGTTGACAATATCAGGTTTCTCTGGGCAGTGGTTAGGTCAGTTGCCTCTGAAGAAGTGCAGGCCACATTCCCCAGGGTTCCAGTTCCCTGTGCAGGGGAAACAACCAGTGTGAGCAACTAAAACCAAAAAAATAAAAGAATAAAATGTTTCTTCCTCCCCTCTCTTCCTGCCTGCCTGCTTGCTTGCCTTCATTCCTGCCTGCACTTTTCCTTTAAAAAACAAAATATATCAAATTTCTGCTCAGATCCCTTAATTTCTGAGATAGGATCTAATTGCTTTCTTTTGCGGGGAATGGAGTTGGACTGGTAGCTTCTTCAGTTATTAGAAAAAGGAGATCATTTGCTTCTTTGCTGCTGGAGATTCTAAACCTGAGGACAAAGCGTTTTACAGTTTCTCTCTGACCAGGTGTGAACTGAATACTTTCAAATCAAGTTCAAATGTCTCTCGGCCTTGGCTTGGAAATGAAAACGTGGCCTGTTCACCATGGGTGCACGCATGTAAGGAAAGCCAGCTTCCAGAGACTGGAAGCCCAGAGGGAAAACAGCAGTCGTGGCAGTGTCGGCTTTGTCTCAGGTGTGGGAGGCTAGGATTTCAACCTGTGGTTTAGGGGAACGACAGTGCAGACCGTTACAGCCACTTTCCTGAAGGCCAGCCTTTTCCATCGTTTTTGGCTGTCTCGGTTCCCACCAGGATCCGTCATCAACCGATTTTTAGAGTCATTCATCAAACTGTCAGCAGGAACTGACTGTGGAGGCTTTGCTCTCAGGTTGAAGGAATACCGATGGTGCTCAGACCTGGAGAGTCAGACACTGAATTCAGAACACATTTGGTCTACCCGGAGAAATGAAAATATTTAATAAAAAAACCCCAAAAACCCAACCTCCCTTCTCGTGCCAGGAAAATCCTACAAGAAACTGAACCTCCTTCATAGGGAATCTTTGGGCCAGCAATGTCTGCCGCTCAGTCTCGTGAGGATTCTGCCGCGGGCAGCCAGTGTGCTGGCTCCAGCCTCCCTGTCATGCAAACAGGCTCGAGGACATTGGGCCATGCCTGTCCCATGACTCAGCACTCAAGAAGTCATCAGTCTCAGGTTTAAAATGAACTGCACAGTGTGAAAGAGCACATTCATCATGGAGGGAGGGAAGTAAAAAGCTCGCTTGGCAACCTTAAAAGCATCTTGGAATTAAAAACTCATGCTTGGAAAGCTGGAAACTGGATGAAGATTTTGTCAAATTTGTTGTTAAAAAAAACCAAACCCCTAATTATGTATTTTGAACCTCTTTAGGAGTATTTTATCAAATGATCCACTCCCAGCCATGTTATTTTGGGGATCCATCTGACACCAGCTGTTAGACCTCTCTTTAGTATTTCACTGACTGAAAATCACAGTCCCCAAATTACAGTCTCTCACAAGAGAGAGAGCTAGGTCTTCGAGTGCAGTCTGATTAATATCTCTATTTCTGTACCCATCTTTTTCTTGCCTTGATGATGGCAAACTTGATGCATGTGATAGATATTTTGGAAGGAAGGAAGAGAAAACGGGGCTACTGTGGCGCTCAGCTGAGCGGACCTTCATTTACATCTTCCTCCTGCTGACCCCTTAGGTCGTGGGCTCCTGGAGACAGCTTGTGAACTTGGCTGAATGGAAGATGGAAGCACCTCGGTCTGAGCAGCCCTGTGATCCCTCCCACAGATGCAAGAGCAGGCCTGCATGGCAGCCCATCTTGAGATGGCTTTGTGACACCTGATGTCTATTCATGATTTGATGGGCTTCTTAAGAGTTGATTCCCCCTAAGCACGGAGATGGGTGGGCTCATTTTCTAAGAAAGGGATTTAGCCACCTAATGTGTTTTCAGGCAAGCATGTCTTTCCCAAAATAACTCCACAGGGGACCCAACTGAGGAATCCCTAGTGATTGCCTTTGGGCTGAGGCAATCCGTTCTCCTCGAGACCATGACCAGCACTTCTGAAACACCACCCAGGAGATTCTGACCCAGGAGCAAGAACTTCATCCTGCTTTGGCAGGACACATCCAAGCTGAGGTGCTCCCGGCTGGTGAAGGTTCTCAGATTATGTTCTTAAGTGATGCTTCTAAATGCCTCGATGAGGTGACAACTGTAACCAGGTTCACAGGGGAAATTAAACTGTGGAAGGAGTATTCGGTATGAGTAAACTCTCCACAGCTAATATCGTTGAGCTTCAACCCAAATTTCCCAATATGTGAAGAACCACCAGCATTTTCATCAGTATCTCCCCATCAATATCACCATCACTGCATCACCACCACCATCAGCCTCCCCATCCCCATCACCCCCGCCATCGTCAGCAATGTTACCCTCCCCTGTGTCATCATCAGCATGATTATCATTGTTACTGTCATGTCATCATCATTTCAGTCTCAGTCTGAATCAACAACTATTATCCTGAGATGGAGGATAGAGGAAAACGCTTTTGTAAAGCAAACACCAAGTGGAAAATAAAACATACTGGTAACAAATCAACCCGTAGATTTCTTGGAAATAATTCTAAATCAGTAAAGATCTTAGGCATCAAACTGGTCTTTATTATGAAAATACTGCTGGCTATTTGTCAGAAAGGGCAGGAACATGAGGTCTGGAAATGGGCCTACTTAGTGGTGAATGCTTTGAAATGAGCTAGTGCTAAGTTTGACATCTTCTGAATTTGATATTTAGTGTGAAGGAGAAAAAAGGGAGCTCCCTGCAGAGAAAACAAATACAAATTCCCAAAGGATTTTTTTTTTTAATGGGCTTCTCAGATGTGCCACATTTTGAGTCCATCCAGATCCTGGCAAGTTGTCACGAGGCTTACAGAGTCACATCAAAAGAGGGGCAGTTCTCACCTCTGTTAATATTCCTGCATCCATAATTGTTCTTTCTTCACATAAAACAGAGAATTAAAAGGTCATTTTCAAGCTTGACCATGTATCACGCTTTCCCAGAAAAGCAGAGGCTGCTAAGAGGGTGAGAAATTGAACTGGGTGACCCAAGCCGTCCTCTGAAAGAAGGCAAAGTGTGTGATTATGTTCAGATATATCCTTGGATAAGTTTCCTTTGCTCCCAGAGACCATTAAATCTCAACTGAAGTGGACCCAATATAGAATTAATTTCTATCTAAACCCAACCACATCTTATAAGTTGGGAGTGTCCCCAATCTGTTTAAGGTTAAATCTGTGAGCGGCGTCTTTGTCTGGATTCCCCCAGAGCAGTCAAACCCAAGGTCTGTGTCAGGTAGACTGGGGGAGGAGGCCCAGAATCTGAAGTGGGGAGATTGGGAAGAGTGAAATAGAGAAGGAAGAGAAGCCAGCCCAGGGATACAATGTGAGTTAGTTGCTGGGTGGTGGTTTTATGACATAGCTGCAAATATTTGACAGTCTTCCAGTCTAGAGGTGAGGTCCAGCCCCTCTTCTGACTCTTCTGGCAACTCTTCTAGCTAGTAGGAGTTATGCTCTGTGACTTCCCAGGTTAAGTCAGAACAGGCCATTTAGCATCCGCCTTGCTTGTTAGAGCACTTGCTCTTGGAATCCTGAGCCACCAAGAAAGCGATGGGACTGCCGAAGACGGCCGTGCTGTGAGGAGGCTCAAGGCACATGGGGGAGACACAATTAGAGCACCCCGCGCATTGTCTCAGTTGAGACCTTGAGCCTTGCCAAGCAGACATCAAACGCATAACTGAAGTCTCCAGACCATTAAATCCCTCAGCAGTCTGGGCCACCCTCAGCACTTCAACACCTCCCTGGGAAGACACAACATCCCACGTTGCTGTGTCCTCTCTGAATTCCTGACCAGCGGAATCAATGTGCGTAATGAACTAGGAGTGGTTTTTGATTACTAAATTTTGAGGTGGTTTGCTCTGCAGCAATAGAAAACTGGGACACATGGTTGGTAATGGGGTTCGGTCCTATTGAAGAGCCTCTCAGGACCCCAGTAGAATGTACCTCCTCATTGTCTGCTAAAACACTGCATGGAGGAGGTTGACCCTCTGCCTCCAGGCTCACTCTCATTGCAAATGGGATTAATTTTGCCTCAGACTTTGCATGGACTTTTTCTCCAGCTAGTTCCTGACGGGTGCTTTCACTCTATCAGAACTTTGCACAAATATTGCCTTGGCAGAGAGGCTTTTCCTCCAGTTCTTGTAAAATTGTATCTTCTTGCATTTCTCTCTCCTTTCCTGCTTTATCTAATTACATGACATTGTACCCATTTTTATTTGAGTTGCTATTTTCTTCTCCTAATTAGAGGGCAGTAAGTTTTGTTTGCACAATGATTTATCTTTGGCTCCTAGAAATGCGCCTAGCGTATAAAAGGCACTCTATAAAAATGTGCTGGAGGAAACCAATATGCAGTGATATGGAGAATATTGGGGTGGGTGTCTTCTTTGGACAGGGTTATCAGGAAAGTTCTTTGGAGGAGTAACCGATTCACTTGGGGCTGGCAGGATGAGACTGGGCTAGCTAGCTAGAGGTGTGGAAAACAGGCTACTTCAGAAAGAAGGAGCAGTCTGTGCAAATGTCCTGAGGCAGAACAGAAATTATCAGCAGCAAGGAACTTAGAGAAGATCAACATGGCCAGAGTACTAGGAGTGGAGGGGAGGGTCAGCAATGCAAGATAGGGTTGAAAGGATGATGGCAGGACTGCATTGTACAAAGCTTTGGGTCTAGCCAAGATGTACTCATTTTATCATTTTAGTATTTCAATAATATGTTCTGATTTTAAAAAGTCACCTATCTAAATACAAGTATCAGGGTATAGGTCTGTTTTCCACATATCCTATGAAGTCCTTGGGGACAGGAGATCACACCCAATTTGCATGTATTCTTCATTCCTGAGCACCATCCCAGCTCCCACTCATCACCCAATGTGTCTGGCTGATTCAATTATGTGTTCAATTACGTAGTGTCACTCCCAAGGGCACACTCCAGCTATCCTGGGATTTGGGACCATGCTAAGAAACAAGAAGAGATGTACCTGACCATGGTGGTGACATGTTTCCAGAGCAGGTGTGGACATCAACTTAGTATCCAGTCTCCTTTCTTCAAGTCCAAAGCCCTCCACTTTCTTCTAAGGACTCTCACTCAGGTGTCTCTTCCCAAGACTCTAACTTTCATGTTAGGATTTCATGTCCCGGAGACGTGGTGTACAGGCTGGTGGCTACAGCTAATCATACTGTTTTGTGTACTTGAAAGTTGAAAAGAACATAGAATCTTAAAAGTTCTCATCACAAGAAAAAAATGTGTAACCATATATATATATATATATATATATATATATATATATGTATATATATGTATGTATATATAATGGTTAATTAGACATATTGTGATGATTATTTTACAACATAGTAACACTGACTCATTCTGTTGTACATAGAAACAAATATGTAATATTCCAATGATACTTCCATTAAAAAAAAAAAAAGAATGTTATGTCACCTGCTCTGCAAGTTAGATGTTTCAATTAACGAAGAGATTCTTAAATTTCTCCTCTAGCCAAATACTATGATGTCTCGACAGATCTTCAGTGTTTTCCTGGAAAAATACTGTCATGCGCTTTCATATGGATGTTGTCAGAGTTTTTGCGAAAGCTTCTATGAAGAGCTATTCCTGTACATGAGAACCTTTCCTCCCTCCTCTGCTCAACCTGGCCCGAGAACCACACCTGCCTACCAGGTTGACCTCACAGGGGCTTGGGTAGACGTGAGTATAGGAGAAAGCTTGATGTCATGCTGACCAGAATGCACCTTCCTCTTCAAGGAGCCATGTTCAGCTTTAGACGGTGGAGACCGGGGACTTTCTGTGACAGTCTTTCCTCCTCTTGGCCACAAAACTTGACTCAGGATGATAAGGGACCCAGTCAGAGCTGATGAGACCTGATTCGTCCATGGAAACAGGAAGATTCAAAGGTCACGTTTCTATTGGAGTCACTGGGGTGAGACCTGGGTCTGCCAGCAGCCAGGCCAGGAGGGGAAGCTGCCCAGATGAGACCACAGAGAGGAAGGCAGAGCCACATGGGGAGAGGCTGCCTGCGTCCGAGGGTCAGATTTGGCCAGGTCTGAGGCTAGACCTAGACTTGGATTTGGTTAAAACGTATAAGCTAGAAAGAAGTAGCACATCTCCATTTCATTGAGCCTTTGACTGGACTTACATCACTTGTCATCTAGAATCCTAATGAACACAGCGGCCAAAGTGATCTGAGACAGGCTGATAACTGCTAATCCAAGATGTTGCCTTTTAATTGGGGTGGATATAGGCTTTTATATTCACAGAGTTCTCCCTTTTGTAGGGCTTAGTTTGGGTCAGGGAGGACCAGAAGAGCCCCTGCTGCTGTGAAAATTCCTGTGAATTTGGAGAACTTTAGGCAAAACCCAGCCTGAAATTCATCGCCTCCTTATCATTTTTGTTTTTCCCTGAAAGACCAAGGAGAAGAAACAGCATACATAACTGTTCATGTGTGGCAGAAAAGATACACGATTGAAATAAAGATTTCTGATTTTTGGGAAATTGTAAATAAATGTTGTTTGATCTGAGCTTCCCTGTTATGCCCAGACCTTTCCTTCTCATTATGAGTTGCAATTGGTAGCTCTCGCTTAACTCTTACTCCTCTTTAAATCCTAGCTTAATTCCTGGGTGGCCCTTTTATTTTCTAAAGACTTCTGAACATGATACAGCCCAGGGTACCATCAGCAAATGTTTTCTTAAAAATTGTTTTGGTTTTGGCAAGATTCAGAATCTAAAACATATTCTGTTATTCATTCTCTTACCACTTATTTATTTCTTTTTTTTAAAAAGTGACTTTCCTTTGGTTTTAAAGTCACGTACAGGCCTTTATTTGCTTCAGAGTTTGCCATTACATGAGAACATTTGTTTAAAGGAAAAACTAATTTGTACCTGCTTTCCCAATGGCCCTAAAAAGTCCTTTCCATCAGGTGAGCTATCAGCTCTTAGTATATGAAATCTGCTTTTATCTGGACACAAATGGGTCTTGGCAATTTCTGTCACCACATGTGTATCTTAGGGGGGAAAAATGACCTTGACATGTTGTATCTTTGCAATGGTTTTCATCAGCCACAGTCCCAAGGAACAGGATTGTCTTCAGAGAGAAGATAAGCCAGGCTATTGGCACAGAAATCAAAACCACCGTTTCACGAAGCTGACCCCGAGCTGAGGGAGCACAGGATGAGACGGTCTGACTGTGTGTGTGACAAGAAACCAGGCCCTACAGCCTCGCACACACGGCGCTGCTTTCTTCGCTCTGCTTCGTCATGTGCTTTGCACACTTACCCGCACAGGGAGGCGTGAGAGTGTCACCTCCTGCCTGACCGTGAGGTCCAGGGGGGCAGGGCTCCTGAGGGCAGCACAGTGGTGCCACCTGCAGGGGGCGGGGCT
>RJWH01010805.1:0-14565 GCA_004363575.1 Solenodon paradoxus | reverse complement strand
GGCAGGCTTGTCACCGGCTCTCGCGTTATCACGGGAGGAAGCGGTTGCTGTTTTACCACTTCCGATGGGCCAGGAAGACCACAGGCCCACAGGCTGTGGCAGCTTCTCTGCTCCAGCAGGCTCCGCAGTAGCATGTGGCTGCTGTGCGGCCGCCACCGGTTTGTCCTCACGGCCCTGCCCGAGTCTCTGCGCTCATCAGGGACACCTGGCTTTGTGTTTCAGGCTTTGGTGACATTCTCAGATGTGGCCATCCACTTCTCCCCGGAGGAGTGGGCATGCTTGGACTCTGCGCAGAGGGACCTGTACTGGGATGTGATGCTGGAGACCTACAACCAGTTGGTGTCACTGGGTGAGTCGCCCGCCTCCGGTGTCGAGACCGCCCCCTGGGGTGTCAGCTCCCTCCACTGCATCTCTGAGCTGCCTTCCAAGAAAGCAGCTGAATTTCTCCTTCCTGTCCCAAGGAGTGTTTAGAGTTCTGTCCAGTCAGAAATGGGCGTTACACCTTTATCTTCTCATCTGTCAGAGCTCTTCCCTGTGTCTCCGCTTCCTGCAGTCTTTCCTCTTTCGGGACCAAAGGATGAATTCGGATCTGGAATAGTTGTTCCATGACCGTTTTCAAACGAGCCAAGCTTCACACTCACATTATGTTTATACCCAGGTCGCTGCGATGGTCTGTGGGACTTTGGGAACCCACTTGTAGGGAAAACGGCTTAATATGACGACTTGATTTTCTGTAGTAAACCAGCCTCTCTGTTTGATGTAGAGATGGATCTAAGAGAGTATCCGTGTAAAACCAGCTGAGCGAAATCATCGTGCAAGCTCATGGTGCGTGACTGTGTAACCGAGATTGTTCTCGGCATGGGGGTGGTGTGTGCTTGTGTGTGAGTGTGCATTTCATTTCATTCTCACAAAGTGATGAAATAGGACATTCACTGTGTCTGGTTTTTTGATGCGTTTACCAGGCCACAAAAGCGACGTGTTAGACAGAGGAGGCAGAAGCGACATTGCACAACATTTCTGGTCCCTGAACCCCTGCTGTCAGCTAGCATCTCGCTGCCTCCAGGGACAGCGTCTTCCCGAGTTTAAAATAAGACCTTTTCCCGACCCGTTCTAGTCTTGTTTCTTCTTCAACCCTTTCTTCCTTCTGAAGTCTTTAGCAGTTTTGACTTTCAAGTTGTTATAAATCTGACTAAAGCTTAATCAAAATAACCATCCCCCTACCCCACCCCACCCCACCCCTGTCAGAACCCACGTCCTTGGGCTTTACAAGGTCTGCCCCTCAGCTGCCTGAGCCACACGGATTAAGCTTTTCATTTTTCATCAGTTTTATGTCAGGCACCATTTGTCTTTTTGGAAGCGGGACCTGTCATTTCCCCGCCAGGTGCGATGCTCTTATGGAAGCAAGGGAAGGAGGCTGGATTGTTGTAAGGGGAAAGCTGCGGTGCAGAGGAGAGGGAGGGCCCGTCCTGCCAGGGCAAGCCGCCCTTAGGGCCAGTCGCCCAGCTGCAGGAAGCAGACACACCCTGAGCATTTGTAAGGCTCCAGGAAAGGAAAGTCAATGGCCCAAGTCTTCTAGGGGAGAAATAACCGTTAGGAGCGTCCTCTTCACCCCATTTTCCTCTCGCTTTGTTTTCCTTCTCATAGTTTACTCCTATTTCATGTGATGCTGATAACCTGTCTGCGTCCGCGGGCTGCGGACCTCTCCTTAAGTAGCAGCAACGTGTCCCTGTGCCCTTTGTGGGTCCTGAGAGTCGCTTTTCCCCCTTTCTCATTACGTATGGTCAGCACTGCTGCTCCTGAGAGCCGTCACGTTCCTCCATCGCAAGGCAGTGTCTGGTATCTGTGCTGTTGGCAGTCACTGACACTCAGTCCTAGACTCACTGTCTCATTTAGGGTTCAAAATGGTCCTTTGATTGCTGCTGCATCTGCTACAGGAATTTGAAGAGAAGCTGCTCCACCTGCTACTTGGTGACAGAGTGGCACTGTTCATGCTGTAGGCAAAAAGACAAGAGTGTTCTTAAAGGAAACATTGTTAGTGTTTATAATAAAGGGCTGGTTTCCCAGGTCCAAAATGGGTCACTTAACATATTTTCCTGTCATTATGAACACGTGGGTGTATTGCACTTCCTTTCAGTCAGCAGCCTAATCGATGTTCAGATTTTTCTAAACATTTCCTGAGACGCGCCCTGTGGAATAGCAGTTAGGTCAGTTGCCTCTGAAGGACACGGGCCAGCTAACCCTGGGTTCGAGTCCCGAGACTGGGGGGTGACAGGCAGCGTAAATGGAAATAAAGTGAAAATTCCTCGTCTCCCTGCTTTCCTGCCTGCCTGCCTGCTCGCTTTCATTCCCGCTGCACCTTTCCTTAAAAAAGAAAGAATTGTCTCAAGTTTCACGTTTCTATTAAATTTAATTCTGCATATTGTCTTTTTTTTTCTTTTTTGCGTACTGTCTTTGTTCTGAATTACTTTCAATTATCGTATATGTTTAGAATGTTACATATGTATTTAGAAAATTGATTTTTTTTTCAACTTCCAATTGTATATTTTAATGTTTTCACTAATGCTATATTTGATTTTCCTGGGTTTTTTAGATACGTCCTCATCTACATTTTTGAGATTTATCTCACTCATTTCTTTTGCTTAATTGTGTCAGCTAACACAAAATAGGGTTCATAGTACCCTTTTCTGGTTTGACTTTAGCAGCGGTATCTTCATTATTCCCTCATTAAAGTGTTATGGTTTCAGACATGGATTCAAATTTTGACAAGAGACCTAGACAATTCATATTTATTTTACTAGAAGAGTTTCGTTTCTGCTAGAGTGGTTTGTTGTTTATGGCTAGGTTTGTTTTTGTATTCTTTAGAAGTAAATAAAATAAGTTATTTTTTCCCCCAGATTTGGAGTCACCATTTGAGACCAATATTTTACCTACAGAAAAGGGTGTTTGTGAGAGAAATTCTTCCAAACAGAACTTAAATGGAAAAAGTAAATCCCTTGGCCTGGACAGGATGTCTGAAGGTGAGTTGGAAGGACCTCAGGGCCCTCGAGAGCAATATTTCAATCAAATGATTACCAACTGTGGGAAAACTCCCACTTGCAAAGAAAATACATCCATTAGATCACATCAGAGACTTCATAATAGGGAGAATTCCTATGAATGCAAGGAATGTGGGAAAGCCTTTAGTCGTAGCTACCAACTTACCCAACATCAGAAAATTCATACTGGGGAAAAACCCTATGAATGTAAAGAATGCAAAAAGGCCTTTCGCTGGGGTAATCAACTCACTCAGCATCAGAAAATTCACACTGGTGAGAAGCCCTATGAATGTAAGGACTGTGGGAAGGCCTTTCGGTGGGGCTCAAGCCTCGTTATTCATAGGCGAATTCATACGGGTGAGAAGCCCTATGAATGTAAGGAATGTGGGAAGACCTTTAGACGTGGTGATGAACTCACTCAACATCAAAGATTTCATACTGGTGAGAAAGACCATGAATGTAAAGACTGTGGGAAGACCTTTAGCCGTGTGTATAAGTTAATTCAACACAAGAGGATTCATAGTGGTGAAAAACCCTATGAATGTAAAGACTGTGGGAAAGCCTTTATCTGTGGCTCGAGTCTTATTCAACATAAGAGAATTCATACCGGTGAGAAGCCCTTTGAATGTCAAGAATGTGGGAAGTCCTTTACACGTGTCAATTACCTCACTCAGCATCAGAAAATTCACACTGGTGAGAAGCCCCATGAATGTAAGAACTGTGGGAAGGCCTTTCGGTGGGGCTCAAGTCTTGTTAAACATGAGAGAATTCACACAGGGGAGAAACCCTATAAATGTACAGAATGTGGGAAGGCCTTTAACTGTGGCTATCACCTCACTCAACATGAAAGAATCCACACTGGTGAAACGCCTTATAAGTGTAAGGTGTGTGGAAAGGCCTTTATTTATGGATCAAGCCTTGTTAAACACGAGAGAATTCACACAGGGGTGAAACCCTATGCGTGTAAAGATTGTAGGAAGGCTTTTACTCATGGCCATCAGCTTACACAGCATCAGAAGATTCACATGGTTGAAAAGCCCTATGATTGTAAGCAATGTGGAAAGGTGTGTAATCATGAAAGCCATCAGAGAGAACGTCAGGGAATACATACTGTTGAAAAACCTTTTGAACACAAAGAGCCCACAGAGGCGTCTACACAACATTCATTCCTTCCACAATGTGAGGGAAATGTGTGAACTAATTTCACATAAAAACTTGCTTTTGCTCGTAGTGCGTAAGGGTAGGCATATGAGAAGCAGATCTGAGACAGGAGAAATCTTTTCCTTAATGATCACAGCGTACCCAGTACGATTATTTTTTTTTACTGGGCAGGTTAAATGAGTAGAAGAGTCCTTTCCGTACCATTTGATCTCTGTCACACTTCAGGTTCATTCCAGAGAATAACTCTGCTAAGGTTACATGTGGGAAAGCCTTTCGCTGTGGTACATCCCCGCGTGTTCTCGTCAGCATCCCACTTTGCTCCCTGGGAGACCCTGTGAAATTTGCCTGTTATCCTTGTGCATTCTTTGTGAAGCGGGGATGCTCACACCTACCTAATGCTGCCGTTGTGATTAAGTCATGTGAACGTGAACGTGTGTCTGAACTGTTGCGTAAACTGAATAAATATTAGCTGTTGCTGCTCTTACGTCGTCACCATTGGTGTTGCCATTAGCAAATCTGTTTCAAGAAGACCTGTGGGTGCAGTGAGTTTAGAAGAGACTTGTGGAAGAAAATACAGGTTGGAGTAGACAGTGTTTCTTAGTACACAGAGGCGTGAAACACCGTGAGTAATACATGGGGTTTCATCACAAGTGCAGAGTTCTTCAGTGATCCAAGCAGGTAGTGGGAAAGCAGGAAGACGGGGAGATAGTTACATATATCCGCCTAAAGACTCAACAAAGAACCCTTCTAGTCAGTAAGAAGATAAACCAGTTGCGGCGGGGGGGCCCGGGGTAGAGCTTTGAATAAGCATTTAACAAGAAATTTCCGAAAGGTCAGTAAATAAGTGAATATGTGTTCAGCGTAGTTTCTTGTCAAGGAAGTGCAAAGTGAAGCAACCATGTGATGTCATAGACACCAGAAAGGCTAAAATGAAACTGCATGTGAGCAGATACTCAAATATGACGTATTCAGGAAGCAGTGGCCGGCATGACTGAAACCTCCACCAAGTCCTGCTTCACTCCTGTACTGGGGACAGGGAGGTGTTGACAAAGGCAGGAGGCAGGTGGACTGTTGGGGGGTTGGGAGCAGGGGCGACCAGGATCAGTTCCTGGCAAAGTGGAGGAAGCAGTTTGACTTGGGACCAGTCCCAAGAGAAGGGGTTGGGGCACCGTGGTGGAAGGACCGGGGTCTGTCGTGGGACGCTGAACATGGGCAGGCAGGATAGCGCCTCCCCAGCCTGTAAGGCGCAGAAAACCCGATGCTGGGGCAAGAGTGGCGGAGTCCTCGCAGGTCCTGGGACACTGCGGGAGAGACTGAGAACTGAAGGGGGGCGTGAGCGCTCAGCAGGGCAGCCTGGGCGCCGGCAGGTGCTGGAGCCAGTGGGAGGACCCCTTCAAGGGTAGGTGTGTGGTTTAGAGCGCAGAGGGGTGTCCAGTCACCGTTGGTTTGGGAAACCTTAGGTGAACACAAACTAGGCCACCATCTGGATGGACAGGTGTATGACAGGAGATAAGCAAAGACTGGACCCTTGTTTTGGGGAGCGCGACCCGAATTCAGAGCAGCCTACGAGGGAATGCTATGGAGAATCAGAGTAATTATGCAGAGTTGTCACCGGATTTAGCCTCGAGGCCCAGGAGTCACACACAATTCCCAGGCCTGAGTTTGGGCTTCGCTTTGCCTTAGAGTATCTTTCATGGTGAGGCTACGTGGAGGTCCTGACAACACTAGGACCCATCATAACTCAAAACTTGCCGGATGAGAAGTCTCCCCAGTGATGCACAGGTCTTGCAGAATGGAGCCTCGCTGACTCAGTTCATGAGCCTATCTCGGGAACTGCCCGTGACACGGTGGATTCACAACATCTGAGATGCCGGCCAGACCTCCTGCTACCCTGGAGCTGAGCTCACTTGAGCCTCACAGCGGAGGAGACAGAATTTTAACAACGAAAATCGGGGGCTCTCACATAAGTTAGTCAAATGCTAGACCAACAGTGAGCAGCTGTCTCCACCAGGCAGGCCCCAGCACCCTCCTACGTTCGGATGAGGGTGGGTCTGAAGAAGGTGACCACACATTGTGGTGGGGAGGACGGGGCCGCATCTCGAACCTCCTGTGCTTTTTCAGTTTTAAAATTAGATTTACCAAGGAATACAATCCTGAATTTGGGGACGGGAGGAGGGTTGTGTAAAATTAAACTTTTGTTGAGGGAAGCGACTAGTGACCTGAAGTGTCAGGTCCTCTTTTTTGGAATATTAGCTACTATTACTATTGTGCACGCAATTCAGATTTATCTCCAGTGCTTTGCCTTCCTGAAAATTACTATGCTTCCCAATACCTGATTACTCCACTGGTGTTGCCTATTTTTGCTTGATAGCCAGTCCCATGTCAGCATTTCAACCTTTCCTATATTTCTTAGATCTGCATCCCCTTTACAAGGAAGTTCCTCTTTATCCCAGTTACATTTTTAAAACCTTCATACTCTGCCTTTGCACTATTGTCTTAATCTAATTTTCAGTAATCTAGTCTTCCTGTGAGTGTCATCAGAATAGTTCTGATTCTTACTGCTCAGTGAAATGTTAGTAGGGCAAGTAATCCTTGCTTCAAGCTCCTTTTTTGCGAGTGTATATTTGTCATAACTAGTGTCACTAATGAGTGATATTAGCATCACGGTTCTATAAGTTACTTCCTCTGCTGTTTTTTTTAAAACAAAAAGGTGCAGCAGGAATGAAGGTGAGCAGAAGTAGGCAGGAAGAGAAGAGGAAGAAGCACTTTATTTTGATTTAGTTCATTATTGTTCCTCCGGCCCGGGCCATGAACTGGGATCCTTGGGATGTACGTGGACTTCACGCTCGGCCAGTGATGGATGACCAAACCACTACACGAGGGTGTGCTTCCACTTTTCTTAAATCTACAACTTACAGATCAAGTAGGATTCCTCTGCTCATCACTCCAAGATGACAGAAGGATCCATGGTTCTGTGTGACAGGTGTGTAGAGCGGGTCTCATGGAGGTGGCAGAGCTGGGAGGTGTTGGCGCTGGCGGAAGGGGAATAAAGGTGCTTCAACAGGATATCAGACATATATATACAGATTTCTAGGCTATCCACAGAAACTTTCCCACCTAGGAGAGATTAGAGGGATGTATTTAGAATCTCAAAGATGAAAACTGCCAGCCAAGAATATCCAGCAAAGCTATTCTTCAGATACAGTGAAGAAATAAAGCTTTTTCTAGACGAAAGCTGAAGTTCACTAGCTTTAGACCTCCCTTAATATTACAGGGGACACTGGAAAAGTGAAACCCATATAAGCCAATGAAGAGAGGGAAATGTGATCAGAAAAAGGATTGTTTGAGTTGAGACATTCTGTATAAACCTTGTGATAACCACAAATTAAAGCCTGGAATGGACACAGCATAAATTAAGGGGAAGCAGAGAAAAACAAACCCACTAGGATAAAGTGAGAGCTACACACAAAGAAGAAATAAGGGAGATGTAGAACACAAAAGGCAAAAGATAAAATGACCGTACAAGCCCTTGTGTGTGAATCATCCTGCATATAAATGAACTAAACAATCAGAAGGCAAAAAGAAGGTGGATGGATTTTTTTTTTTTAAAGTAACTGGTGTTTATAGTGAGTCATGGAAGCTGTAACAACAGACTTAAAGGAGTAGGAAATTATACTTCAAATCAGTGGAAACTAGAATAAGCTAGAGCAGCTATATTTATATCAGATAAAGTAGACGTCTGGCCAAAACAGGCAACAAGAAACAAGGATGGACATACAATGATAAAGACATCAAGACAATAATACCTATTAAAATATACGTATCCAGTGTAAGTACACCAAACATAAAGCAAATAAAAATGCCTCAAGGGACACATTAAAAGGAAGGCAATAATAATAAAGGATTTTAACATTTCATTTACATCAGTGGAAAAAATCAATATCAACAAAGAAACAAGACTTAAATGACAAATTAGAGAAAATAAACTTCCTTGATATCTGCAGAGGTTTCTACCCCCAAACAGCAGACTGTACATTCTTTTCAAATGCACATGGCACTTTCTCTACATGAGACCATATTTGGGGACAGAAGACAATCTCAATATATTTGTAAAGCTTGAAGTTACACAAAATATCTTTGCCAGTCACTGGTGTGAATTTAGAAATTAAAAATATCAACATTGTGGAAACTAAACATGGTACTGAACAGCTATTAGGTCAGTGAAGAAATCAGGAGAAATTAAAAAATACTGGTAGCCAAATGGTATTTTGGGAGAAAATGACAACCTATCAAAATTTATGGGAGCAGCAAAAGCAACAGTAAGAGAGAAGCTTATAGCAATATAGACCAGCCTCAAATAAAATGCTCAAATAATCAAGGCTCCCAGATTAAGGAACTAGAAAAGGAGGGAAAAGAAAAAGAAGGAAAAAAGTCAAACTGTAAAAGGAAATAAGATTTAGAATGGAAATAAATGAAGATCAAAAAGTCTATGAAAGCTCAATGAAAACAAGAACTAGCCCTTGAAAACATCCAAATAGACAAACCATTATCTAAAGAACAAAGGGAATGGAAAGAATCAGAAATGAGGCGCTTCTGGTGGAGCAGTGGTTAGGGCAGTCGCCTCTGAAGGGCACAGACCACATACCCCTGGGTTCGAGTCTCAGGTTTTTTGTTTTTTTTTTTGGGGGGGGTGGGGGCGGCGGGCCAACCAGTGTGAACAATTGCAATGGAAATAAAAATAAAATGCTTCCTCGTGTGCTTACATTCATTCCTGCCTGCACTGTCCCTTAAAAAAAAAAAAAAGTCTGCAGGTACCACAAAAATACAAAGCATCATAGGAAAATAAAAATTTCTAAATGCCATAAAGAAAATAATTGAAGAAATTAAAAAATGCTTTAAAATATACAACATGCAAGATGGCATGAGGAAGAAATCTGCATAGATCATCAAAAAAGAATTTGGGATTAATCAAAAGCTTCCGAAGAACAGAAGAACAAGTCCACGTGGCTTCACCTGTGAGTTATAGCAAACATTCAAAGAACGAATACCTGTCCTTTACAAACTTCCATAAAATAGAGAAGAGGCAACTTCCAAACACGTTTCACGATACCAACATCACCCTGATGAAATCAGTGACATCACGAAAAAGGAAAAGTACAGGCCATTATCTGCAAAAATCCTCAACAAAATCTTACCGGAAATCAACAGCTTATTAAAAGAATCACATGTCATGATCAAGCGGGATAGGAGAATGATTCAACATACATAATGTAATATAAACATCAACAAAATGAAGGCTAAAATATCTCAATAGATAAAGTATTTTGCAGGATTCACTACCCATATCTCATATAAACAACAAAATGGTGTAGAAGGAACTCCTGTCAATATAATGAAGGCTGTCTATAAACAGCTAACATCATACTCGATTTTCTAAAAAGCTGTTATTTTGAGATCAAAAGCAAGGTGAGAATGCCCACTCTGAACACAACCCTTAATATAGTATTGAAGTGCTAGCCCGAGCTATTGAGAAAGAAAGGGAAATAAAAGTCATCCGAAGTGGAAAGGAAGATGTGAAATTATCACTATGCAGATACCATAATATACGTAGTAAACTCCAAAGACTCCATTAAGAAAATAAACCCTGCAAAATAGGCCACAAGATCTACAAATATGTTTCCTTTTATATGCAAATAATGAACTATCTGGATGAGAAATTAGTAAAGAAACAGTTTCATTTACAATTGCCTCAAACTAAATTTCCTAGAAACAAGTTTAAATCGGGTGAAGACAGCAAGAACGGTAAGACATTGTTGAACTAGAACACAGAGAAATGGAATGAGAAATGACGCTCATTGTTGGGAAGAACTAAATAGCTGTATCACCTGAGGAAATAGATTCAGTGTAATCAACTATCAAAAACCTCAGTGGCTTTCATCACAGAAATAAAAGGCCTAAAACTACTTTGAAATCACAAAAGGTGCAGAATAATCAACACAATCCTGAGGAAAAAATAAATGAAGCAGTTACGCTCCCCACCTTCAAGCTATAATCAAAACATAATGGTACTGGAATATAAACACACACAGACCGACGGAATAGAGGCTGAAAACCCAGAAATAAACACATAGGAACAAGTTATTTCTGCCAAAGGAACCAAGAGCTTACTCTGGAAAAAAAGAGCGTCCCCAACACTGGGGAAGTGAGAGCCACAGCACAAGCAGCGATGTCAAACACTCGCATCCACCTTCACCTAAGACTTTCAGTCTGCATGGTCCCATCAGAGCTGCAGGCTGCTGCTTTTTGAAATTCCATCATTCTTCCCTCCTATTAGTGTGTCGCTTTGCCAGGGGCCCCCTGTATCTACTGACCACCTCGGGAGGTGTCAGCGTCCTCAAGAAGTGCAGAGTGCAAAGCTTGACTTCTCTTCGGCCTTTGCTGGAGCCCCCAGGTCCTGACCATCCCCGCCTCTGCTGGGGGCGGCCCCGGGATCTCTCTGTGACTGTCCCTAATTTGCCTGTGCCCCTGACCTATGGCTCCCGTCCTCCCTAGGAAGAATCCTCACGTTGTTGCTTCACTGTGATTGTTGACAGGTGAGGGCTCCGGCTTCTCTTAATCCGAGGAGACTGGCTCCCTCCATGGGCTCGGCTCCCACAGGGCAAGAGTGATCAGGTCACCCACCAATGGGGACAGGCTACCAGGGAGTCATCGGGCAGGTGTGGGGCTCAAGGAGCCCGAGGCCCTCACTGGCTCCCCCACTCGCGCTGGATTTTCACCTTCATTCTGAGATGCAGGCAGAGCGAAGGAAAGATCCATTTTGGTGCGTCCTGGCCGAGGAGGGGTTGAGTGCAGTCCACACACATCCCAACGCCCCTGTTCGCATCCGGGACCAGTGGGAACAGCCAAGATGAACAACTAAGTTATGTCAAGTGCTTCTTCCTCCTCTGTCTTCCAGCCAGCCCCTTTCAGAGACGGAGGGACAGGGGGACAGAGACACCCTTGCACTCCTCGCTGAAGGTGTTCCATTTGACCACCACACTTGAATGCTGCAGATAAATCATACAACCATCTCCCCAGAGCGGCCGGGTGCAGCCAGCCGGTGACATGCTGCAACTGGGTGGACCTGCTGATAAGATGCATTTGTTCTGTTAGCACTGTTGGCCCTGGGTACCCCAGGTGCTATGCTCAGGTCACCACACCTGGAAGGTGGCCTCTGCAGACACGGAGAGCCAGCTCTGAGGACGCTGGGCGTCCCCCTGGGATTTCCTTCTCTGTGAGTCAAAGCTCTGCGTGGACTCTGACTGCTCTGGGGTGGGCGGCCTTAAACCCCACACTGAGGAGCCTGCAATCCACGACCCCACATCGTGAACTTTCTCTGAGGTGTCACCTTCACTATCCCTCTCCCGAGACTGTCCCCTCCCTCCCTCACACGCCTGGCGTCCAGCTTCTGGTCTCCTCTGGAAAACGGGCCGCATCTGCCCTGAGCCGGGACGCTGCGGCCGCAGAGGTCGCTGTAAGACCCCCTGACCCCGGGGCCTTCTGCTAGGAAGAGGGCTTCCCCGGCACTGACCAGAAGGTGGCGGCCGACCAAGGGTGCCCGGATCAGAACCAGGCTGAGCTTCAGCCGGTTGAGACCGCAGCTGATTTCTCTCTAGAACCGCAGCTGGGCGCGTCGGGGCACAGAACTCACGGTGAGACGGGGTCTCCTCGCAGGGCGGGAGGCTGGGTGCCGACAGGTGACCCGCACTGTCCTCACCTTTCTTTTTAAGGAGGGTGCAGGCAGGAACGAAGACGAGCAGGCAGGCAGGCAGGCAGGGAGGGGAGGAGGACGCATCTTATTTATTTAGTTGTTCACACCGGCCGGGCTCCCCAGCCCTCCTCGAATCCGGGGATGTGTGCACCGACCCTTCAGAGGCGATCGACGCAACCGCTGCTCCCGCAGGGCGCCCACCCTAACACCAGTCGCTAGAGATTTCGAGATCAGCAAAGCACTTCTCAGGCGTCCGCGCGAGCAGCCGCTCTTGGAAACCCCGAGGAGCTGGGCCCTGCCGGTGTCCAGCCGCGTGCCCGGCTCGCGCCCACTAGCGGGCAGCGGCGTCCCTGCCACCACGACGGAGCCGGACGGCCGCGCGGCGCCGGGTGGTCCCCGCCGCTGATCCACAGCCGCTGGGCTGGCGGCTAAGGCCTGCATTGCGGATTAGCTGCCTGTGTGTGAGGGTGAAGGGCAGCGGATTCCCGCGCGGCGGCGCGGTCCGGATGCACGTCCCGCCCAGCAGCGGGCGGTGGACGGATAAACACCGCCGCTCGCTCTGGAGGGAAAACGGAACCCTGAGGAATTTTAGAGCAAAAGTGTGAAAGATGAGTCGGAGCAGAGCGTTGAAGATGCAGGTGGCACAGGGGCGGGGGTCGGTCCGTGGATCCCGGCAGGCGGGGAAACGGCTTCCAGGTAACGACCAGGAGGACGGGCACCCACATTTAAAGGGTTGGGAGCTACGGGAAGAACAGCGCACCCCGGACTGTGGGAGCGTCAAAGTGAGGGGGCCGGGCGCCTCTGATCACCGAGGCACAGGTCCCAGCTGGGACCGGGACTGCCCTTCACGTGGAGGGCGGTGTCGGCACGCTGGGCCCTTGACCCGGGAGAAGCTGTGTGGGCATCGGGTTGATGTATATGGACTGTGCCAGGCGGAGGCAGTGGACCCGACCACTACCCTCCAGGCAGAGCTTTTTGTTGTTGTTGTTATACCCCCATGCCCGGCGGAGAACCGGGTCCCTGGCCTTTATGTGTCAGCATCTTGGCCACCTGAGCACAAAGGGGTCTCCCGTAATTACCTCTCTCTGTGTGTGTGTGTGTGTGTGTGTGTGTGTGTGTGATGAGCCCTTAAGCTCCACCCTCTTAGCCAGCGTCAGGTCCAGGATGCGGTATTAACCAGTCTCCAGGGCATCAGGGCGACATACTCATCTCATTGTGGGAGGTTCGCAGCCCCCTGGTGACCTGGGTGGGGCACAGCCCACATGGGTCCCAAGGTCCTGGGTTCATGTCCCCAGGAGCACACGTGAGCTGAGTGGGGCCAGGAGCAAAGGGAACAGCCAGGATGAAAAACTAAATAAAACAATAAAAATGTTTCTCCCTCCTCCTCCGTGCTGCCTGCCTCTGCTCACATTCCTTCCTGCCTGTCCTTGCCTTTAAAACAAAGAAATGAAATAAATAACTGGAAGTCTGTGCCTTTCGACCACATCGCCCCATCCTCTCATCCCCAAGTCCCTGGTGTCTGTGATTCTGCTCTCTGCTCCTGTACGTTGCATTCTTTAGATTCCCCATGCAAGTGAGAAGAGGTGGGCTCTCTTTCTGCCTCTGCATAAAAATATGTAGCAAAAAGCCAGGTCATCCATGTCGTTGCAAATGGCAGGATGTCCTTTCTCCTGGCTGACATCTTTAAGGTGTCCGCGTGCGCCCTGGTGGAGCAGCGGTTGGGTCAGTCGCCTCCAGGGGGCAGGCTGTACACCCCTGGGTTCCGGTGCCCCTTCGTGGGGGGAGACAACCTGAGTGAACAAGGAAATAGAAATGAACTAAAGATGCTTCTTCCTCCTCTCTCTTCCCGCCTGCCTGCTCGCCGTCATTCCTGCTGCACCTTCCCTTAAAAAATAAAAAATAAAAAGAGAAGTGTCTTAAGCTCACTCTGCAGCATCGCGCGGTGAAGGGCTGTGGTGACGTCCCACCGGCTCAGACGTGTGTGCCTGTTCCGGTTACCAGACGCCACGAGACGAACCCCGTGTTCCTGAGTCCAGCTCACCCCACTCGTGTCGGAGCCCGGGTGCTTTCTGCCCGAGCCCAGCAGTTCCCCTAACCGAAGAGCCTCTTATTTTTCTTTGCATAGAAAGCAGGAAAACATCCTCACACGACCAAAACAACGAGTTCCCCCTGAAAAACGACACTGGCGTCGTTCTGACCCTGCTCCCTACCGACCGCCTCGCTCGGCCGGTGTGTGAACACTGCTGGGCCCGCGTGGGAGCAGCAGGTGCGCCCTCAAACCAGGCTCCTGGAGAGTAAGGCGCCTTCCCTCTCAGGAGAGAGCAGCCCGTTTTCTGGAGCCAGCGGCTCTAAATGGGCACACAGGTCCGCAAAGCGCCAAAGGGTAAAACTGCCTGGAGGAATCCCGCAGTCGCAGGGGCAAGAAGCTGGTTGAAACGGGGTCGCAGACAGCGGCCAGGCTGCAGTGAATTTGCACCAGGCCCGACTCGCCCTGAGGGCAGGGCTGGTCCTCAGAGATGGTGACGCTGAAGATCCCAAGCGGCTTCATTTGCAACTGGCGTCCAGAGACGGGGCCCAGTGGACCAGCGCCGCAGTCAGCACAGTGGCACCGCGGACGAA
>RJWH01010804.1:0-14981 GCA_004363575.1 Solenodon paradoxus | reverse complement strand
CTGATTTTCAACTGCTGCCGGGAGCTAAGGACCTGGGAGTAGGTGGCATTAAGTTGGCACCCTGACCGTGCCACGGAGTCTGGGGCACTGCTCTCTGGTGGAGCTGCTGGCTCAGAGGAAGCCCCTCAGCCCTGGTGGCTGAGCAGCGCTGAAGGCCGTGGGAAGCAGCGAGGGCTTTTGAGTCACCGAGTCGTGTGCGCGAGCTGCTGGGGATCTGCTGCAGCCTGCGGGTGTGCTGGCCTGGGACAGACTGAGGAACTCCCTCTGGGCTTCCAGGTGTGGGCACGGGCGATGGGGGGCCAGCAGCACTTAGAAACTCCTGTCTGCTGCGCCTCCTCAAGCCGTTCTGGGGCCTGTGTGTCATCTCTTATTCGCAGTCAAGAAAAAGAACCGTGACGGCTGAAGATTGTTAACAGAAGGCAGCCGCCTGGGCTTTCATCGTTCTGCCGAGCAGTTGTGTTTAAAGCAGTCATTTGTCAAACATCTCCTGAGCGCCTGCTCTGTGCCAGGAGGTGCCCGACTGCAGCAGGTGCTCTAAGCAGAAAAATAAGTGGTGTCTAGTCCCTTCCCACACTAAAGTCCACTGGAAGAAACAGAGGAGGAAAGGGAAACCTGAACTCAACGCAGGACGGGATGGTACTGTCAAGGTGGGCACCAGTGGTGTGGCCGCACAAAGGGTGCGGCCACTTGTTCTGTCTGGAGCAGGCAGGGAAGGGTCCGTGCAGGGTTTGTCCACCCACGGGGCAGGGCAGGCAGCTGGGGAGGGACAGAGTGTTTAAAGGCACAGTCGCAGGAGGGCCCGGAATGTGGTGAAAGGTCAGAGTGCTCAGCGCCGCAGATGCCGTGTGTGTTGTGAGTTAGAACACGGCACTTAGTGCCAGCAACTGCTGCAAGTAGTACTTACGGAGCCTGCTGAAAGAAACACGGGCTCCTGGCCCGTGAGTAGGGAGTGCATGTCGGGCTGTTAACGAACAAGGACTCAAGCTCACTTCTCTGTCACTCTGAAATATGCTTTCAGAAACCATCTCCAAGTCCTCGGAGGAACAGCCTCTGGCTTATGTCGGCTCCCCGTTAGTAGCGGCCCTGATTATGGGGCCCCCACCATGTGCCATGCACAGGGTCGGTGTTTTGTGTCCATTGGCTGGAATCTTTACTACAGCCTAGCAAGTTACACGTCAGCCTTATTTGTGCGGCGTCTTCGAGAGCTCGTAACAGCCCTGAGGTTTAACTGGCAGCAAGGGACCAAGTCAGGCGTCTAACAAGTGGGTCTTCTGAAGTCCGTGTTGTGTCCTCATGCCCTGCTACCTCTCTAGTACAGGGCCACCTCCCTCGTGACACGGTAGGCCCGGAATGCTGGGCAGCTTTCTCTTTATGACTAGCAAGTAATTAAACGAATCAAGTCTTGTGTCTGAGCTTGTATATCCAGAGGAGGATAATCCTTCTGAGCTGATAGATCCAGGAATATCGATTACCCTTCTGAGAAGAAGTGAGTTTGGGAAAATAGAAGATGCGTGTAATATATGTGAACATAAGTGAATATGCGTGTGTGTGCACGCACGTGTGTGTGGACAGAGAGAGAGACAGAGAGCACAGAGGAGAGAGCGAGCCTGTTCCGTTGTTCACACTGCTTGTAACTCCTGGAATTTCCCTTGGAGTCAGGTTACAAGTTGTACAAGAATATCTATCATTTCTGAACCGAAATGGTGGCACCTAGTGTGATCACACATCTTATTCACTAAACTGGGGTCTGATTGACTTGTGGCCTTTTTCTGAAAATCGAATTCACCGTCAGTGAAGAGTCGGCTCCACTGAGGATGTTCCCAGGGCAGGCCTCAGGCTCTCAAGGCAGCTGCAGAAGGAAGGTTCCAGAGCTGGTTGGGCAGTGAAGTGGGCCGAGAGCATCACCCTCCTGGGGTGCGGGCGTCTGGTTCAGGGAGGGCAAGCTCATCTGAACGTGTAGTTTCTGGTTTTAAAAGTGCCGTTCCCATTCATAATCACACACGTTTCTTGACTGTGAGTTCTTCGAGGGCCAGGGTGTCGGGGCATTCGGCGGGCGCGCTGAGCACGTGGCTGCTCACCAGGTGAGACGTGCTTCGGAGACTGTCGCGGAGAGAGACAGCGGGTTGGAGTTTGAGAGGGCTCCTGGGGCTCCGGGTTAAGCTTCCCAGCATGGAGCTTGGGGCTTCTTACTGCCCGTAGGCCGTGCTCGTGCGAGGTGACTAGAATCTGCCAAGAGAGCCAGAACCGAGCTGGAGAGAGGCTCTTTCTAAGCGATGACTCATGCTGTGGCAGCCAGGAGCTAACAGTGAGAAAAAGGGCCGGGACTTTTCATGCTCTAAGACCTGTACAGCACCAATGGGCGAAATGGACCATTCGTGCGGTGATTGAACTTCCCCTCATCTTCAGGAATCTCAGCCACCCCCGAGGAGGCTGAGTGGCCCACCCGGGGTCACTGACAAATGCTGTGCTGCCCCGGCCTGTGCTCTTTCCAGTCCTCTTGGAGAGGGATGAGTTTCGATTTGTCTTTTGTTACATCTGCTGGATAGATGCATGGACAGTTTTTATCTTCATGAAGCTCATTCGGATCGCCCCTAATCCTGTCGGTAGGGTTCTGCTCGCTGCAGGTGGTGCAGTCCCTCAACAGTCTGAGAACAGTGGCGAGCAGGTGGTCACCTGCAGCCAGGCTCTGAACACAGAGGGCACCCAGGGTGAGCCTCCTAGAGCTGACCACCCAGTGTGCGGCAGGCCTGCGCCGGGGCCGCTGGCAGCTTTCACTGGAGAGAAGCGATGGGGGTAAAGAATCCAGCTGCTGTCTTTGACTCGCAGAAATCAGATGCAGAACTCTCACTCACAGTCACCCTTTACTAGGTGGCCAACCCCGCTCCCTAAGTCCCTCCGCCTCCCTCCGAAGCGGGACTTTTCATATGCGTTTCAGGAGGACACAGGCGCTCTAGTTTGGCCCAGAGGACACTACTTAGTGGTCACGTACTACCATTGCAGATCCAGATCAGAGTGGAGTCCAAGGCCATTCCAAGGTGTCATTGGAAAAGGGCCATTTGGGAATTGTTGGCTGGGCGTTGCATACCTGAGTATGCAGTGGAAAACCCCCATTTGCTGGTTTGGAGCATGAAGCAAGATCTCTCCTGACGCCTGCACTCTGGTCTGAACGTCTCTTGAAAAGTCACGCAAAGCAGGCAGCTCAAACGTGAACATTTTTTCTTTTTGACACAGGAACACGACTTTTGAAAGTGTGTTTTCCTCTCGCTGGCCCGGCGGCATCGGGTGGCTCTGCGCTCGTCTTTTCCGTGGCTCTCGAGTGCGTCGGTCGAGTTGCGACGTCATTCCTTCTTCTTCCAGCTGGAAATGTGTCTGTAAATGACAGCCTTTAAAGTCTCTCATGGTGTTCATGGTCTTGATTTGATCAGCTTCGGACAGGTTTCCCCCAAGAACCAGCTCTTGCTGTTACACATCAATTCTGTTTTCGTGCCTGTATTTCTACTCGATTTCGCTTATTTCCAGATCTTGGCCATCTCTCCTTCCTAAGTTTCTCAGATAGAAACTAGTGTGCTAGTTTTCTCTTTGCCTCTTTTCTTTCTCCTTTTTTGCTCTCATTTCAACTTGTGGAGCAGACGCGTTTCTCTGAGTTTTGTTCAGGCAGTGGCCCAGATACTTTGATCTTTCAAGGTGTGTTTCAAATATTCTGAAATAGTGTTCTGTTCCACCCTTCGACTTCACGATTATGGAAGGAAGGACGCGAACCTGGATTGAGTGTTACCTGCTGGGTGCCCAACCCTGCCAGTTGTTGTCTGATAGACTTTGTCATCTGTACCTCAGTGCTGCCAGGTCGAGGTGGCGTCATCTGCATTTCCTTCACGAGGAACCTGGGGCTCAATTAAAATTACACCGGTAACTGCAACTTTGCAGCTTAGCAAGTGAGTTCTGGAAAAGATCCACATGGTTAGGCAATTCCAATCTGTGTTTTGCAGTTTATTATGAATTAGTGGAAATTCTGCCTTCAGTCTCTACCAGTTAGTGTGCCTTGCAGTCTCAAACAGCCACGCGTCGCCTAACGAGATTGCGGTCACTGATGGACCGCATACGCGATGGCGGTCCCAGCGGGCTGTACCAGCCAGGCTTGTGTCCGCACACATGGTGATGTTCGCACTAGAGCAGATTCGCCTAACCATGCATTTCTGGGGATGCATCCTTCTTCTCAAGGGACAGAAGACTGTATATATTCTGTCACTCTTTCGCTCGCAAAGTCTTTAGTGGTCCCTTCTCGCCTGTTGATCAGTCCCAAGGACTCTACCTTGATGTTAAAATGCATCTACTTTCTGAAAAGCTTACCTTTCCCTTATTCTCTCCAGTGCTTCCCCCAGCCCCCCAAGATTGTTACGGAATGTATTCTGTGAATGCCATTTTCTTGGGATACAAAACACTGTCTTACACCTTTAAAAGTATGTCGCCTTTGGGCGCACCCTGGTGGCCTAGCAGTCTACTACAGCCAGGGAGCAGTCCACATGCAAGCCAAGGTCCCGTGCTCAGGACCCAGGACCCGGGGGAACAACCAGCGCGAACAACTCAACAGAAAAAGTAAAGTGCCTCTTAACATTGTGTCGCCTTTATCTGGAGCCCTGCCCACAACGTGCTGCCCACCCCGCTTCCCCACTCTGCCAGGGAAGTTCCTCTCCAGGTCCCCAGGTCGCTGTGCACAGATTATCTGTCCTGTTAGTCTTTCAGCAGCTTCAGGGGCAGGAGGTGGCTTCTTTGTCTTCTTTATAGCCCGTGCATCACAGGCCCGCAAACAGCTTTTTAAATTTTCCTTAATTTATTGGTGCCCCCTGATCATTTTTTTCTTGTTCCTGGAGAACTCTGAGCATGCAAATATGAAAGCATTTTTTCTCTCTCTCGTTATTAATTTTTCTTGATAAAATCATGCTATTTTATCTGCTCTCTTGTTCACCTCCACAGTTTCCTTAGGAACTGTCTACTTTACCTGTCACGATTTCATCGTAGCATGTAGAAACCTACAAAGAGAATGTCTCTGAGTTTTCCTTTTTGTTGAAGGACAGGTGCAGGCAGGAATGAAGGCCGGCAGCAAGTGAGAGGAGGAGGATGCGCTTGATTTATTTTATTTACGTGTTCATCATGGCTGCTCCTACTGGCCCTGGGATGCGAACCCTGGGCTGTTTGTGAACTGAGCCCAACCCCTCCGCCTCTCTCTGCATATTCTGAAAAGAAATATTGTCAGATTATTTCGATTTTTCTGTGGCCACCCTGTTTTCACTATTGAGATTTTCCTAATTCATCCTATTAGTGTTTTAATACTTTTGACTTTGAAATCTAATTTCTGAAAGTGCAGTGCTAGTAAACTGCTCCTCTTGTCCTCATCCAGGCACGAGAAACCTTCGTTGTCTCTTTTCTTGTCGTTGGTTAGACTTCTAACACTGGTTCCCAGAGTGACTCCTAAATGCAGCAGATTCAGACTGAAGTTCCTAATTCATTAAGTGGGCTTTCTTTTGGACAGGTCTGTGTAGGTCGGCTGGCCTTCCGAATGTGCCCACACCCTGAATCCTTGGGACCAGGGCATGTTAGGTTCCAGAGCAAAGATGGAATTGAGGCCGCTGCTGAGCTGACCTTAAAGCAGGGAGAGTCCTCCGAGACTCTGCTAATCTTCGGTGTAGAAGAGGGAGGCAGCCGAGGAGGTCAGTGTGAGTCAGTAGGACTGGTTTTCTTCTGCTGCCTTTGAAATTGCAGCGGGGACCACGAGCCCCGGGCTGTTCAGCGGCCTTTAGAGGCTGGTGAGGCGAGGAATCACATTCTCTCCTAGAGCTTCCAGAAGGATCACAGCCTCGGTGACACCTTGGTTTTGGCCCAGTGAAACCCATGTTAGTCTTCTGACTCGCAGAATGTTAAAAGTGTACTATTGAAGCCACTAGGTGGGAAGTAATTTTGTGTGACAGCTGTAAGGACATGTCATCCTACTCATAGTTTTCCAACCCCAGTATTGGCTTAGGAATTAAATTTTTGTACTGCTTTCTGTTCTCTTGTACGTTCATCTTATTTCTTTTCTAGTTTTTCATTTTTCATGTAATTGGCCCAGAACTCTTAATTTCCCTATACATTATTCTCTTGTACGTTCATCTTATTTCTTTTCTAGTTTGTCATTTTTCATGTAATTGGCCCAGAAATCTTTTTTTCTCTATGCATTGTGTCAAAATTCATAAAACAGTCACTTTTCTAACTTTCATAATATTTTGGTATTTCTCTCCATTATTCGCACTAATCTTTTCTCCTATGAAGTAAGAAAGGTCTCTTTTAGGGAGAATAATGAATTTAGCGTCCAAGATTTAATCTGCCCCTGCTCGATATAGTTTTGGCTTGTAGTCTGAAATACTTTGGAAAAACTTGACCTCTACGTAGTATTTAATTTTTCTGTGAGTCTGATGTTTAGCATTCTCTTTGGATTTGTTAATGCGCTATTCCTTATTTCAAATATTCAGTCTGCTTTCAAGCCCATTGTTTCTGGTAATGAATACGTAGCCGGGGGCTTTGCTGGACAAACTGGTTCAGATTTCTAGATTTTGCAATGTGCCCTCTGCTCTTAGAGAGAAAAGGGAGTCTCAGCTGGTTACTTATGTTTCTGTTAGCTGTGAACGCCCCCCTCCAGCCTTTTCTTCTCCGCTGTCTGTCCAGGGATGAAGTCATTCTCATCTTGGCATCTTTCAGTCTTAGCTGTTTTCCTACACAGCAGCTTGTAAAAGCTTCCTCGTGTTTTTGAACATTGTTTTTCACAACTAACACTGCTTCACGCAGCGATTAGCAAGCTTTTCCACAGGGCCCTGGTGCCTCAAGAACCTTTCCAGTGGCCTGCGAGGACCGGACTCTTGTCAACGGATAGCGCCTTCTCTGCCTCTTCCTCGGGGTTGGCACCTGCACTGACGATGCAAACGCGGATAAACTGGCACCTGTGCGTAACTCAAGCTGGTGACACGAAACTGTCCTGGAAGCCTTCATCACATGCTTCACCACATCACCACGCGCCTGCAGTTAGAAGAAGCCAGCTCACTGAAGAATGTCCTGGACCAGACAGGAAAAGTGCTAGTGGAAATCGTGACCCTCGAGCACTCCTGTCTTCGGATGTTCCCTGTGAGGGGCTAGAGCAAGGCCGGAAACGCAGGCTGCTCTTGTCATGGGCGCCGTTGTCACTGGGGCAGACAGCTTAGCAGAGAAGCCTGGGTGATTTGTACCAGGGTCTCCGACAGCACTTTTTCTTGAAAGTGCTAGTCTGTCGCTTCAAGAAAAATCACTGATACTGGTCAATTTGACCTTTCAACAGAAAAATCGGGGGTTTTGAACACCAAGACTTGATAGCCTCCTAGACTGGCAAGTATTTCGCATGAAGTGTTCTTGCTAATAATGAATGGGATCATTTTTTCTATTGTTTACTGAACTGTATCCATGTTTCATTGCTCAGTGAAGCCCTATTTTGCAATCGACTGACATGATCAGGGGAGAAAGAATCATTTAATGTGCTAGAGAGACCAACAGATGTTAATGCTGGGGAAGACAGAAGAATCAGTGAGGGGGCGTCAGATTCCACATCGCAGTCAGCCCTGAGGAAACTGCATGACTTGCTGAGTTCTGGTGTCCCATCAGGGACTGGTCACCATTATGTGAAAGAGCTATCAAAAGACTCAGTTCTTTTCTCGCCACTTATCTCTGTGAGGCCAGAATTTCTTCTTCATATACTTGAACCAAAGCAAGGTATTTCAACAGAATGAGTGTAGATGTAGATATTAGAGTCTAGATATTGTCTGTGAAGCCAGACTTTTAAAACATTTGCTAACTGTAAAAACATAAAACATGTTATTTTTTCCTCATAAAATTATGTCGCTTATGTTACTATGCCATGAGATTTTTTAATGGGTAAATGTTTGTAAAGTAACAGGGGCTCTTATGAATAAAGCTGATTTGAACATTAGAACACAAGTGTTTGTGTGGACATATGTTTTAATTTTTCTGGGACAATCACCTAGACATGAGATTTCTGAGTCACAGAAGAAGTATGTGTTACCTCTGTAAGAAATAACGGTGTTTTCTAACCCGTGCTGTTCTGTGCTTTCACCAGCAACTCTCGAGGTTTCTGGTTGCCCCCAGCCTAGGCAACGGTTGTCACCCTTGATGGGTTTAACTTTAGCCAATTGAGGCAAGCTTGTGGTTTTTTCTCACTGTTTCACTTTGTATTTCCTTAGTGTCTGAAAATGTTGAGGACCTTCGCGTGTGCTCATTTGCCTTCTGTATGACTTTGACAGAATGTCTGCTGGTGTTCCTGCCATTTTTAATCCAGTTGTTTTCTTCTTTTTCAGTTGTAAAAGTCCTCTGTATATGCTGGGCACAGGTGCTTTGTCATGTAGGCATTTTCAGAGTAGAGTCTCCTAGTTTGTCACTGGGCTTTTCATTTTCTTCTGTCTTCCATAGAATGAGACTTTTTAATTTTGAAGAAGTCTAATTTTGTGTCCATCTAAGTCATCTTGCCTAGCCCTAGGTGAAAGGTGTTTTTCACCCAGTTTTCTCTAGATTTGGCTATTGCATTTAGATCTGTGAGTTTTGTATATGCGGTAAAGTTAAAAGTCAAATTGCATTTTTTCTCAGCTATCCAGCTGTTTCAGCGCCATTTGTTGAAATGGAATCCTTTATTCTTTGAATTGATTTGGCTCCTTTGTTAAAAATTAACTGACCGTTTATGCATTGTCTTTGGATTCAGCTCTTTTCTGCATTTCTCTCCTGATGCTAATGCCTTATTGCCTTAATTACTGTAGCTTTATGCAGTAAGCTCTGAAAACATGGTTTTGTGACATCTTTCTTTCTCACAATTGCCTTGCACATTCCAGATCCTTTGCATTTCATGTATCATTCAGAATCAGTAGGTTACGTTCTACAAAAGAGGAAGCTGGGCTTTTCACTGGGATTCCATTGACTCTGTAGGGTAATTTAATGAGTGCAATGGGCTAAATAAAGGCCCTCAAAGACACCCACCTCCCAATCCATGGGACCTGTGAATATTACCTTCTGTGGTAAAGGTGATCCCCTTACGTGGAAAAGATACGGTTATGTTAGAGCTCTTGAGACGGAAAGAGTGTCCTAAATGATCGAGATGGACCTTGAATGCAGTCACTCATAGCTTTCCACGTGGGAGGGAGGCAGGAAGACATCTTTAGAGAAGATGACAGAACGAAAGCAGAAAAGGAGCTGTGAAGGTGCTGCACTGCTGGCTTGGATGACGGAGGAAGAGACCTAAGAAATGCAAGGGATGAAGCTGTAGAAGCTGGAAAAGGCAAGGAATGGATTCTCCCCATAGACTCTGGACAGAGCAGGGTCCTGCTGACACCTGGCTTCAACCCAGTGAAACCTGCCGTGAACCACCGGCCTCCAGACTTATGAGAAAACGTGTCGTTTTAAGCACCACCAACCATAGAAAATGAATACAGAGAACGTAAATCTTGGCGACATTGAGTTCTCTAATTTACGAACGTGGTATCTCTCTTCATTCAGTTAGACCTTTCATGTTTCTTGGTGGTGGTTGGTAGGTTTCAGCATACAAGTCTTTTACGTGTTTTGGTGCATTTATCTCTAAGTATTTCATATTTGTATACACTTGCAAATGTTTTTAATAAGCCAGTCTCTGATTTTCACAAAAGTGGCAGGAAATGAGTCTTGAAAAGTTTCCTTGTCCAATTCTTTATTGCTAATAGATAGAAATGCAGTCATTGTTTTGTACATTTACCTTGTATCCTGCAACTTTGTAAAATTCACTTCTTATATCCTAGTAGATTGTTTTGTAAATGACTTAGGATTTTCTATACAGGCTGGTTTGCCAATATCAGGTTTAAGCTTTTCTTGCCTTTTATTTCATTTCCTTATATTTTCAGTGGCTAGGACCTCCAATATATAATCTTGAATATATGTATCGAGGTAGACTTACTTGCCTTGTTTCTGATCCTGATGGGGAAAGTATTTAGTCTTTCATCATTAAGCATTTTCACTGTACTTTTCCCACAGATACCCTTCTATTCATAATTTGTCTAAAGCTTTTGTCTTCACTGGGTAAGTGAATTATGTCCGTTTTTTTTTTTTTTTTTTTTTTTTTTTTTTTTTTTTTTTTTTTTTTTTTTTTTTTTTTTTTTTTTTTTTTTTCTTTTCTGGAACTACTGAGATTTTTTTTTCATTCTGTAACTACCGTGAATTACATTACTCTATTTCAGATGTGAAGCCAAGCTTGCACTCCTGGGTAAACCGCACTTGATCGTAATGTAGTATCTTTTTTTATATATTACAGGATTCAAGTTGCCAGACATTTTTAAGATTTTCATATCTGTGTTTATGAAGGATATTGGTTTGTGGTTTTATATCTCAGTCAGATTTTGGTATCAGGTCGATACTGACCTCATAGAAGAAATTGGCTATGTCGCCCCCTCATCTTTTTCTACAGGATTGTGTGAAAAATTGGTGCTATTTCTTCCTTCTGTCTTTGGCAGATTTTTCAAGGGCTCGAGGCTTTATTTTTGAGTATGATTTTAACTACAATTTCAGTTTCTCTAATAGATCTAGAAAGATGAAAATATATATTCATTCTTACGTGAATTTTGAGCCTGTCTTTCAGGAAATTTACTCGCATCAGTTTGTTCACAATGCCCCCTTCTACTCCTTGTAGTGTTTGTAGGATTTGTAGTGATGTCCTCGTTTTCATCCCTGACACTGGTAATTGTGTCAACTGTTATGTTTTCCTTATCACTCTGGCTATAGGTTTACAGCCAATTTTCTTTTCAAAGGACCAAGTTTCACTTCCGTTGATTTTTCTCTAATGTCTTTTGTGATGAGCATTTGATGCTATGAGTTTGCTTTAAATCTCACAAATTGTGATCTGTTGTGTTTCCACTGTTATTTAGTTCAGCTTTTCCAAATTTCCTTGCGTTTTGTATTTTTTCTTTTACTTATGACTACTTAGAAGTATGTCTAGTTTTCAGATATTTTGAGAATTTTCCAGATATCTTTCTGCTATTGATTTTTCATTTGATTCCATTGCGCTTAGAGATTTACTTCATATGACTTCAGACCTTTTACATGTGTTGAGGCTTGTTTCATGGAACAGAATTCAGTCTGTCTTGGTGAATATTCCTTGTATTTCTCAATATCAGTTAGGTTATATTAGGCGACGGTGTTATTATGATCTTATCTAGACTTAGAAATGTTCTTAGTCTTGTCTATCCTTAGTCATTTTCGGTCTATAAAGTCTCAGTTACTGAAGAAGGAGTGTTCATTTATAATATTAGTTGACATTTCTATTTCTTTTGATTTGATTAGTATTTTCTACCTGCATTTTGAAGCTTTGTTAAAGGTGCATAAACATTCAAAGTTGTTAGATCCGCTTTCACAAATTGGACTATCATTATGAACCGCCCCTATTTGTTACTGGTAGTATTCTTTGTTCAGAGAGATGGATCTTACATTGTGATAAGCAGAATGGTCTCCCAAGATATGCAGGCCCTAAGCCCTGGAACTAATATTCATTGGTTATGTCATGTGGCAATTGGGACTTTGCAGGTGTAGTTCAGGTGACAGTATTAGGATCTGTTGCTACCATGACAAATTACCACAGATGTAGTGTCTTCCAAGAACACAAACTTATTACTCACTGTTTTGTAGGTCAGAAGTACTGGTGCGGCATGGTTCAGTTGGACATTCTCTTTAGAGACTCAAAAGGCTGAAATCAAGATATCGGAGAGCTGTATTCTTCTCTGGAGGCTCTGGAGTTCATCTGCTTCAAGCTTATTCAGAATGGTGTCACAATTTAGCTCCTTGTGGTTGAGGAGATAAAGACTCATTTTTCTTGCTGGCTGCCAGCTAGGAGTCAGCCTCAGCTGCTAGAATCTGCCTGCATTCCTCAGCTCATGGCTCCATTTAAAGCCAGCAAAGACTGAGTCCTTCTCAAGTTTGCAATCTCTCCGACTTCCCTATCTGCCTCATGTCTCCTCTTCTGCCATATCTCGGTGACTGACTCTTCCGCCTTCCTTTTCTGCCCTTAAGGGCTCACTGATTGCATTGGATCCAGTTGGATAGTCTGAGATAATTTCCCTAAAGCCAGCAGATAAGTGACCCAAATTCCATCTGCAAAGTCCTTTTCTTTGTGTTGTAGTGCCTCGATAGTGTTGGATTGAGCACCCAGAGGTCAGAAATACCTGGGAGCATCTTTAGAATTCTGCCTACCAAAGTTATTGGACTTTAGGATAGGCATAGTAGCTTGGATTATCGAGATGCACCCAGTATAATCATCGGCACTGCTCAAAGCAGAGAGCTGTCTCTAGTAGCAAGAGCGATATAACAGAAGAAGTCAGAACATTTCCAAGCGTGAGAAAAATGAAATATGCTGTTGCCGCCTGAGACGTAAGGGTCTGTGTGCAAGGATCTGAGACAGACTTCTAGGATCTGAGAACAGCCTCCACGTGACCGCCAGGCAGAGAAGCTGGGACCTCAGTCCGACAACCGCGGGAAACCAGATTGCCCCCGATCTGAGTGAGCTTGGAAGCAGAGTCCGCTCGCTGACAGGAGCCTCGTCAACTGACAGCCGGAGCTCAGCCTTATGAGGCCTCGAGCAGAGAAGCCATCCAAACCTGTCTGGACTTCTGCCACACACAACTGCGAGATCAGTTTCTGCTGTCTTGGCAGTACTTTTGTATGACGGCAGTGTACTCCTGAAACAGATAGAAACATCCCTCTGACTTTCTTTGGTTAGTTTTTGCTTGTGATAATGTTTGTCTGTTCTTTTACTTTTACTCCACCTGCGACTTCACTGATAGTGGGTTGCTTGCAGATAGTATGTGTCCTCGTCTTGCTGCCTTAAATCCAGTCCTCCCACCTCCATCTTGCATTTTATGCTGACCTTTCACATTTCATGTAACTGTCAACAGGGTTGGGTTGTAACGACTTCTTGCACCAGCCTGTAAACTGCCTCCAGACTGGAAGCTTAGGTGTCATAGCTGATCTCCCTCGCTTTCTTTCTTTCTTTCTTTCTTCCTGACGTCACAGTCCTTTACTGTCTGTCGTCCAGTGTCTGAAAGCTGTTGTTTCATGTATTTGGCCCACTTTTCAGGATGGGAAGGAAAATCTCATTGCTTATATCACATCAGAGCTGGACGTAGAAGTCCTCAACGCTTTAATTTCTAGTTGATATCTTGAGGACACCCTCTTCAGGACTGTGTGCTGTCTGTCGAATTTATTCAGTCACAGAAAGTGCAGTCTGAGTACTAAGTGCTACTACTGTACGTGAACGTGACTCACGGCTGCCTTTTAGAAAGTAGAATCAAATGGTCAGTGGCGGAACTTGACCGTGTCCTGAACATGTCACACACTTGCAGTCTCCATGTCTCGGTGCAGCTAGTTCCATTTGCTGGGAATGCTCCCGCACCTCTCACCCTCTTTCCTGCCTGGCAGCCAGCCGTCCGCAGGGTCACCGGAGCCGACTCCAGGGTCATCGCATGGCTGCTTCCCGGCACCCCCAGACATGAGCCTGCTCTCCTCCTCTGGGCTCCCCGCGCACTGCCCGCAGCACCATGACGGCACCTGCTCCGTGTTCGTGTTGATTCCGTCTCCCTGGAAGCCCTGGACAGATGGGGCTCCTTTTGGTCGTCTTCGTGTTTCCCTTAGAAGTTAACACAGCGCGTGCACGGCACAGAACTTTGAAAGGAATGTCTTCTGAGTTAGTGACTCGCGTACTGGAAAAGATGGCTGCTGTGATCCCGTTTCACCGGCACATATTTGTGAAAGTGAATCCTCTTTAATCCTTCTGCTTCTCTCCTAGTAAATTCCTCATCTACGCCTGTCTGCTGCTGTTCTCTGTGCTGCTGGCCCTTCGTCTGGACGGTGTCATTCAGTGGAGCTACTGGGCCGTCTTCGCTCCAATATGGCTGTGGAAGTTCATGGTCATTGTTGGCGCCTCGGTTGGAACCGGCGTCTGGGCACGGAACCCACAGTGTCGGTAATACTGCTTTATAAAGCCCGCTGCTCCCTTCCTGGGGTATTATTACCTTGGCTTTCCTTTTTTGGCTTTGGATAAAGTAAGAGCTATCTTCTACTTGTCTGGGGTTTCCTAAGAAGTATAATGGAAGCAAAACGAGTTCCATTCTGAATGTTGAAACATTAGGTGTTTGAGATGTATTTTATTATAAAAGCTGTGTCGTTTTGGAAGATTTAGTTCCTAGCCGCCCACAGTAGCCTAAATACCTAAAACACATGCAGCAGAGAGCACGGGTGAAGTCATCATGTTTCTAGAAGCAGTTCCCCAAACCTCTGGCCTGTGACAGGCCCCTCTCCCTCCACAGTAGAGCTTCAGAAAGAAAAAGGGGGACTTCAGAGAGAGGGAGCCAGGGCCGAAAGAAGGAGTTGCCCCTGGAAGAAAAGTGTAGAAACTGGGTCCCCCTCACCTGCATTCATTCTTGGCCATGAGCTGTGAAAATGATTCTTAGGGCATGTGAAATACATTCCCACAGAGGTAGCCACGGAGTTTCAAAGAGCCACCTGGGGGTCCTGGCACATGGAGCTGGTTTTAAGTTCTTCAGTTTGTCTGCTTACCAGTGTGACTGCAAATCTCTCCTTTTTAATGAGATGTTTTCAGCCACCGAATGCTTGCCACTCAAAGAATAGAAAGTTGAAGAACGAAACATTTTAGGTCCCCCTGACTGACATTTTGAAGCTATTGGGACTTTTCCATGTTGGCGTAGTTTAAGATTTTGTGAGCAAGAGGACTGCTATGTGTGGGGTTGAGTGCGCAGCCACGGCCAGTCTACGTCCAGAGCGGCCCATGGAGCTTCGTGGGGGCCTCCAGAGTAACCTCTGACCTCATGACACTCGACCCTAAACTGCAGTGTCTGTTTTCGCCCAGACACATGGCAAACGTCGTCTGTGTCTTCAGAAACAGTGGAGGC